>ATSW01120776.1:0-10259 GCA_000444245.1 Botryllus schlosseri
CTAGGCTGTATCAATTTGAATCAAACTCTCTACACCTTCCGCATAGCTCCATTTGCATCTTTTGACAGTCCATGCGAACGAATTACGACCGTTTTACAAATCGTTACTTGTGTAGATTTCGGTAGTCGGTAAATTCGATCTACTTCAAGTGGATTTAGGTTTCTTTTAAAAGTTCTACTCGACTTGAGTAAATTTTTCCGTCGCTGCTTCTACCGGAGTAGCATTCTTGACTAGTTTGAACACCTCTATCTTCCTTTTTTAACTAAACATTTTTACAACCAGACTGTTCAGAGACAAGTGTACTTGTTTGATACTGGTGTGTTCAGACTAGATGACCTTCACGGTCTCATCGATCATTCCTATCTAATACCGAATACTGTGCATGCATATTTTCTGTACCACCATCACTGCCGTTTGTTATGTATTTTGGTTTGATTAAAATAAAGACTCTCTCTCTCTCTCTCTCTGCGTACAGGGGTTGTCAAACGTCGTCTAGCCTTGGTACTTCAGTAGCAGTAGAAATCAGAATGTAAAGTTTTACTAGCAATTTTGAAGACATCACAAAACTACCATCGAAGGCAGATACTGAAAGACCTTAAAGTAATCTAGTGTGTCGAGTAGCCTACTGCAAGCAGAAAACGGCTGTGGCTATTCTGATAATTACAGGTTGGGTCCTTGCTGATGAATAATGACGCTACGAATACTTGCAATATATTCAGCTACCGTGATACAGTGGGGTTATTTCGCACAGGTTTCATGACAATTTCACTTGCAAACGTGCTGCAGACCGGTGTGTCGAGTAATTGGTGTTGCTGAATAACTGTTATGTGGAAGTAGTATAAAACGTTGTTACCAGAGGTGGTCAGTAACGAAGTACCTCAACTTTTTGAAGTACTTGAAGTAGATTTTGCCTACTCACATTACTTTTTAAATAGTTATGATTTTAGGTTACCTCAACTTTTACTTGATAGTTTTCAGTTTTTTAGTCAAAAATACGCGTAGAATTCATACTTACTTACTCGTGAACCATCACGCCTACTTCTGCTTGAGTAGAAATTTCGTCGTTACTTCTACTTCTACTTGAGTAGCGACGATGACTACTTTGACCACCTCTGGTTGTTACTTGCCACCTCTGAAGACTACGGGGTTGCTGTTGGATGAAGACCGAGGGAGTTTAATTTGTTGAGACAGTCTCCATTCACCCATGCTGCCTATGTCACGATTCAATGCGCCAACGGTGGTAAGCTATATGCATATTTCTTGTATTTCATCTACTTTCGGCGCCGTGGGAGCTGGAGGGATATGTTCCGACAACCGATGAGTCAAAAAGCCGTCTACATATGCGGTACGAATTACAGAATTGTGCAGAATCTACCAAATATTGGAGATGAAAACTGTTTCAATGGACGTGGATTTGAGTTCGAAATGAAAATGGTTTACGATCCCAACGACTTGGTTACGTCACTATTAGTAGTCATGATAGCAATAGCTGCATGAGCATCACACATAAGAACACCGGTATCAAGATTTACGCCAAACTGAGTTTTCAATAAAATACGACTCAAAAATCAGTCGTTGGTTGACCGTGAGCCAATTAGATAGTTAGTTTATGTAAGTCTGCTGAGACCACAGATTTACAGTGTGTCAGCATTAATCAAATACAACAGTCACGCGTTAGGTCTTGCCCCGACAGCTTCAACGAATGTACTGTACACTGTACAGAGTGTACAACGATGGTGTCTCTATTACATGTATTCAAAAGATAAGTTACCTCAATATGTTGCACGAGTCACACAAATGCGCACCACATACATGTAGGCTCATATATAGGATGACGAACGAGAGAAATGTACTGATACGTTCAATTTTTAAGCCAATTACTGGACACAGCAATCACCGAAACAAAGTATCGTTGTACCAATACTTCTCGATGGAGATGAACAGTGTCAATTATAAAGTCACATTTTGGGCACAATAATCAGATTCGGCGAATCTGAATCGAGTTTCAGTTCTAATTCTACTTAAATTATGCACTGTTCGCCAATAAGAGGCAATATATCAACAAAAAGCATGGTTTAGAATCTACTATACATTGTCTAAGGCAGCATACAACACGTGTGGCACAAAGCTACGAGCGTTAGTGGAGATGAAATATATATGCGTATCCTAGTAAATGAATTTTCACACCATCAAATTCAATTATTTTCCCCGACATAACATGACGCTGTTAAAGTGAATATTATATACCAACATCTGTTTTGACGTCAGGGTGCATCTCGATATGACAATTGAGGTCGGCTTTCTGAGTAAATGATTTAAGACATACATCGCATTGATGAAGTTTGATGCGAACATGTCTACATTGTCTAGCCAAATGACTCTTGAGGCTACCCCTCCAAGTAAATGCTTTCCCACATAAACCACATTCATGACTTTTGATTCCAGCATGCATATCCAAATGGAGCTTGAGGGTATGCTTCTCAGTGAATGCTTTCCCACATAAATCACATGTATGTTTGATCCCAGCATGCATATCCAAATGACGCTCGAGTGTACCCTTTGTAATGAACGCTTTTCCACATACATCACAATCATGATTTTTGATTCCAGTATGCATAATAATATGAAGCTTGAAGGCACCCTTACGAGTGAATGCTTTGCCACANACATTACATTCATGATTTTTGATNCCTGCATGCATATCCATATGAAGCTTGAGGNNACCCTTCCNAGTNAATGCNTTGCCACATACATTACATTCATGATTTTTGATTCCTGNATGCATATCCATATGANNCTTGANTATGTGGCCCTTCCAAGTGAATGCTTTACCACATATATAACAAACATGATTCCTGATTCCAGCATGCATATCCATATGAAACTTTAGGCTACTTTTCCGAGTGAATGCTATTCCACATACATCACATTTACTATTTTTGACACCAGCATGCATATCCATATGACGTTTGAGGTTACCACTATGTGTAAATGCTTTACCACATAGATCACATTTATGATTCTTAACTCCACCATGGATAACCATATGAATTTTCAGGTTACCTTTTTGTGTAAATGCTTTCCCACATACATCACATTTATGAGTTTTGACGCCAGCATGCATATCCATATGAAGCATGAGGTGACGCTTCCGGGTGAATGTTTTCCCACATATCTCACAGTGGTGATATTTGATGTCAGCTTGCATATCAATTTGGGTTCAACTTTCTAGAGCAGGTGTTCTGGCTCAAAGCGGTATTTCTAACTCTATTCAGCTTGGATCATTGAAATATGGTTATATCTGCCATGTATGAAAGTACAGAACTGATCAAAACAAATAAAATCATCAGATTGTAAACAACAAAATTGCCATACTGGGATTTTGTACGACATACTGAAATATCAGCAGCATGAAAATTACGGCTCTTACAGCTGTTACAATTCATTATTGTATATTGTAGCGTAGTCTTTTTGCTCAATTCAGCCGAATATCATCAATAGAGTCAACAGTTATACCAGGTTTTGATCAAGTAAAAGTATAAAAAGATAGCAGCACTATGAAGAAGGAAATTGCATGAGTATCTAGATTTTAACAACAAATCACCCATACGCAGAGAAAAACAATGTGCTCAGTGACAACAGTACACCGATATCTGCATATGGAATTCTCATTCACAATCAGTAGGGCCGGGCAAACTCGAGTACCAGAGTGATTCGATTCTGAATCGAGTATCAGGCTTCGAGTCAAGTCGGATATTCGCGTATGATCGTGATGACAAAACATTATGAATCGTGTGCAAAGTTCAAATATGCAACGTTATTCAGACTACAATGGATGCAATGCCAGTTCTACAGTATATTAAAGATAATTTGAATTTGGAGTTTTTACAGCCATAGCGATGTTATTTGATTTTGTGTATTTTGTGTACTATTGAAGTTTTAAATCCTTACACAGTGGAGGATAGTATATCAACTATAATTCCTATTGATAAATCACCTCTTAGTGGCTAGGATCATATGATTTTGGTACTCAAAAAGATCTTCTAAAACCAAAACCCTCAAAAAATATCTTACTATTCGACTCAAAGCACTAGAACTAGCAGTCGATTAAGATTCAATTAGCCTACTCAATCAAGGTGCCCAGTCTTAGTACTGTACTGTACTGGTGACTTGTGCGCCCTGAATCACTCAATAATAATATTATTAGTTTATTAATTCATATTAATATATGTTAATGCATTTTAACACAAAATTCTCCAATGGCCAAGTTCACCGAGGGCCGAATTCACCAAGTGCCGAGTTGGTGGGGCCGAGATCACTGGTAATCAATTTTTTTTGCTTTATAAAATTTGATTAATTACACTGGTCAACACATATTTTTAGGCGGACAAAGTAAGAGTGGTTTAGTGGGTTATGGAGGGCACTGATTCCGAATATGACCATAGTTTTTTCAAATTGGCTCTTTTTGTGGAGATAACCCATGTGGCTGTTTTGACCAAAATCTACCAATTTCGCGGTAATGACTACACATCGGCTAAGTGGTACTAAAAAGTTTGGAAATTCAATATACTTGTTATTTTTACACAGAGAATACTATATTAAATCAAAATACAGCAACAGCATTATATTTTGGGGTATTAGATTTATCATAGTTACAGACTTTCACGGATATCTCGTACATAAATAAACTCCAGTCATGTATAGAAGTATTCATCTAAATACTCAAATAACGTGGCATTAAATCAATCAGTTTGACGTCAGCCACCTATTGTAAATTTGAAATAATCAGTTGAAATACAATATTACTGATATATTTTAAATCGAAATTGTTTTTTGTACGATTTTCGCCTGTAAGTTAGTGCAGATTCTCAGAAGGTTTCTGCAACGGTCTGACATAATATGATCAATGGTTCATCTCATCTGCCCTGGTATCTTTCTATTGTTGTTCTGATATATTGTTAGAACCTCTCCCCTTGCTAATCAACATGATGATCGGAAAATATATCAAGATGACTGAACAGGAAGTGAACATTTATGCTCATGTTTGTTCCAAGTTTTCGATATGCAGATACGAATTTTCGGACCAACTGTTTGTAGTTGGGTGCTTTGTGATCAGCTAAAAAGTTGTATTTACTACATCTTAGGAGAATTACATGCTGTGAAGTGTGAACTCCTATTAGGAAATTGGAATCTTTCATCGGTATTCGAATATACCAGATTTAAGCTTCTCGTTTGATAGGGTTACTAGGCATACCCACTTCGTGAACTCGGTGGAAAATCTCCATTTACCAGTCAAAAGAAATGAGACATTGTAGTAAAGCCTTTTAAGGACAAATTTTATAGTTTTATACCCCTCTTTAATCTTAGTAGAATGACTAATTGATACAGGAGAAGATGAATTTCAGTTTTGAAAAAGTAATTTTTTAGGCTTGACAAACTACTTTTTTGACAAACAAATATTTCGCATCATGCCATGTTAATATTGATAGAATGACTGAGAATGACATGAAGGTTCTTCATAGTCAATTAGCCATTTATGCGCAGCATAAAATTAGAAAAAAATACGATTTTCTTTCCACCAAGTGAAATATTTCAGGGTTAAAAGTAATTCAGTAATACAGTGTTTCTAGTTCTGGCTTCATTTTTTAAATGCACATCCAGAACTAGAACTGTTCACTATTCAAAATCAATAACTAGGACTACTTGGATGAATAGTATAGCCTATCTAATTGACAATCAACTAACTACATTGGTATTTTTGAACAAGTCTGCTCTAGGTATGCCTGAAACACAATCTTAGAGTGGCGAACTCAACAAATTAGCAACCAGTGTAAGGCAAGACTTGTTGCAACATATATATATCATAGACGAGAATCTTAGATGCCTTGCAACCTCTATCATACAGGGCATTATTTTACCAATACAAAATACACCACATAGTAAGCTATCTGGATCAGCCTTATTTGTACTGACCTGCAATTTCCCAAAATACTCACGAAACAATATCTGCGCCCTGTATTACTACACGCGCGCTTTTGTATCGCTTTCGGAAGTGCCACATATCGACCAATCCGGCACCCGTTACAGACACACCTCCGTCACACCCATTGACTGCGTAAAACCAGGTAAAACACAGCACCGAAATTGAACACTATAAAGCGCATTGGTCGGCGGAATGACCGGCTAATTTGATGCATACGACGTCGTAATATGGCCATAATTGTTGAAAATCAGTATCAGTTTATGAATCATCTTCACCATTTCAAAACACTGCAAGGGCTGTAAAGTATTTATTCCGTAGAAGTTGCTTGCATTCTAACTTGAGCGTCGGCGCCATCCATGCAGGCGGCCCGGATTCGATTTCTGCCACCTGGGGTTGTTCCGCGATCCTCGTTCCCCGTGTCGTTGTTCTTGGGGCGATAACAAAATTCAGAAATAAAAACAGACCCTCCAAAGCAGTGGTTCTCAACCTGGGGCGTGAAAGCATCTGAAGGGGGCGCAAAGAATCGGTCAACTGAATGAAATTTTCGGGCAGTTTGCGATTTACTTCAAATTCACGCGTGTTTCTCTATATATGGACCGAATCTAATATTTTTTTATACTTTCATCTACAGTCATAACCTTCCATGCCATCAAACAATCTTTTGCGGTTGCTAGCTTGTGATATGACTTCTTTACCTCGGAATCAAAAGCGCACAAGTACAACACACGCGCGTCCACGTCGTCCAAATATCATATGATCGACCGAAAAGATCATCGATCTATCAAATATGCCGGACCTGATGTGTGGAACAGTATCCCGCCGGCCACCCGACAGTCGACGAGCATGTCCACATTCAAGTCGAAATACAAGCAATTACGACTAAATAAATACAATCCATCCTCAAAATTACCGGACCACGACTGACCTATCGATCTCGCTTCCCATGACATGCCGCCCTATTATTCTCGCTTTCTTTTTCTATACTATCTTCTTTACTTTCATTCAGTGTGCATGCCTCCTCTTTACATCGCCTAGGCCAAGGTGGGTGTCAGATTCCATAGACTACTCATTGTCGCTTCGACATCTTCCTGTCTTTTCATTGTATCGCATTTTTTGTGGATAAAATTGATAATAAACCAATGATGATGATGATGATGATGATTAGGCCGGACCGCGAAATTTCGCACTATCATACAGGGGGTGCGTCTTAAAAATGGTTGAGAACCACTGCTCTAACGAAAGATGAAGAGCAAGCAACACCTTCTCAAAAAGGGCCGACGAAGAAAGAATAACCTCGAAGGAGACTATGGTGTGACTGGGCACTCGGTCGAGGTGGATGTCAGTTAAAGTGAACTCAACTGGTTGGTCGTTCGGCACCATCCACCTATATGTTCATTACATGGCGTCGAGTCTCTTTTATATCGCATTGTACATTGTGTGCGTGTCTTGGGCAGATGAAATTATAATATATCGATTGATTGTTAAATGTAACTTGCTTGACGACTGTCGGATAGCCGGCGGACGGCGAGATGCTGTTCCGTGCTATAGGTAAAGGTCCGACATACATTTGATGTAGGCATAGCGACACCTTACGGTTGTACGGCGGCTACAAAGCATGTTTTGTTTTTGTTGAAGTCCGGTTCTAATAGTATCGGTTTGGGTTTGGTTTTAGGGGATGTAAGATGTATAAGACGTCCAATGTGAAAGATTGAGACAGTTTATGTGACAGGGCCGCAGAATACTTGAAGATTAGAGTAAGGGTTCGTCATGTTAGTAAAGGTTGAGAATCGCTGATCTAATGCCAGTGGTTTGGCAATTGGAAAGGATCTTATTCCACACCATGCATGTTAGCATCACATTCTGTATTGGTTGGTCGACGAAATAAATAAAATATAATTCTGTTTTATACGTTCACAGCTCGTTGACTTCGGCAGTAATGTAGATCGGGGACTCCCCTCTCTGAGTAGAAATTCGATTGCGCACGAAAAGTATGATGGATGTAGAAAATCTTCATCTTGTCGTCATATCATTACTGTTAACCTATTTAACCCTTACATTATTCTAATCATATATGTTTACGACTATTTATACAATCAGATGAGACAGTGTACAACATGTTTGATATGGGTGTGATCCGACAAGTTGAATGCGAAGGTCTCATCACTCATTCCTATCCTAGTACTGCACATGTTTAGGCTATATCTTCCATGTCATTATTGATGCTACCTTATTTGTTATGTATTTCGGTTTGATGGAAATATAGACACTCCCTTACTCCTGTGACTTATGACCATTGATTCGGTTCTCTAATCCTTGTTAGGCTCTCCCAGGTGAGACAAATTTGGTAAAATCGCATTTTATTGCTTCCTTCTTCATGATGATATAGAAAATATATCACGAAATATGGCACATAAAAACAGAAACACATGAACTGTTGGTTATGTCACAGTTAGATATATTTTGGCAGATTCCAACAGGTGGATGGTGACGATATACTTCTACTTTTTCAAAGTACTCAAGTAACCTACTTGTAAGACTTACTAGCATGGTTATGATATTTGACTACTTCTAAACTCAGCCTAGAATAACAACTTTTTGCCTTATTGGAAATCGCTACTTTTACTTGCGTTTGAGATGAAATTAACATCATTTCTACTTCAGTATTGGGTTTGTTTGCCTCCAAAATATGAATATTTGGCCAAGCCTTCCTCTTCATAAATGAAATGAAGGAGCCACGTGGTTGGAAATTGCAATGCAGATTTTACAATTTCCAAACCGCGGTGTTCTCCTCCGAGAGGGCCACGTGTGTTGTTGAAAGTGCCCATGCAATGTACTGAGGACTTTTGCTCACAACGCACAAAATTTTCCTCCTTGAAGTTTCTTCTTCTTTGATTGGACTCATTAGCTTCATTGTGCCGAGCAAAACGTTTGATAAATTTGATCCTTGATAAACTTTCATAGAAATAGTCCCATGCGTGAAATGCTTCTGCGTTATCACTTGCTTCAACTGAAATTCACATCGACTTCCATCAATCTTCTGCTTGCCGCATTGGGACAGCCGTATTCCATTACAGACTTATTGAATGAAGATAGATGGTAGGCAGTAGTATTGTGGCTATTCTGAGCAATGCATTAGGTTCCAGAGTCTTATCACCAGTTGCCACTTGCTTCCTTGTCGTCACTCTCCTGTCCTCCATATCATTGTACATTATTCAGCAGATCTTGAATAAGATCACCAGTGAGTAGTCTCAATCAAATCTGCCTGTCTAGGCCAAGTCGCAACAGTTGCAATTAGATTGAAACAAATAATCGTCTGTCAAGTGATAAAAAAATTCCTATTGTTATTAGATACGGCGTGATTCCATGTTAAGCAACATACCGGTATCTACAGAATTTGAAGGGATCGAGACCGCGTCAGCTGAAATGCGGATAGATTATTACACGTCCGAGTCATCACTTTCAATGCGACACCTTACACCAAGGAACTTCAATCTTGAGATACTGGAAATCCGCTTTGGGCAGCCGTATTTATTGACTTTAAAATTGTATTCGATTGCTCGTTTTCCTAGCACAGATTGTGTAGCATGGATCCAATAAGCTCGGTTAGTAACCATACGGAGCAGCTACTCGCTAAACATACCCCATGGATAGATATTACCATCCTAATGCTGAAATCTGCCTCCTGCTGCATAAGCGCCAAGCAAAACAACAACAGTGCCGTAGAGTATAATTGGAGCGTGACGTTACGCGTGCTCGCGAGTGTCGCATCTACGGTTTACCTTAGTTATCTATAGTAGGACGCTATTGCGTCAAAATGACGCAAAATGTTGTGATCCGTGTAAGGTTGCCATGTCAACCCATCGACTTCGTAGTAAATATTATGCTTTGGCAATGCTGATTGGAAATGTACTCGATTTTGGTCATGTGTTATCATGAATGCCATCGTTTCTTAAGTAGACTTATGAAATTGATTTGAAGCCACTTTGCAGCTTTAATGCATATTACTCTGTAGTTTATTCACAGTTATAAGTTCTAAAGACGGCATTGCAAACTGGTACTGTTGTTATTATTGTCTGTATGGATATTTTGGACATCGTAGATGGCAGTTCGGACGACTAGAATACAATTGTCATGCCCAGGCATTACTTATCAAACATATCGGACTCATTTGTAAAATACCCAGAAAATGAATTCGTTGACCGCTACAGATTTTACAAGGGAGCTACGGTAATTCTATTGGACATGATTAAAGACAGCCCATGGTTGGATGTACGGT
>ATSW01120780.1:0-20064 GCA_000444245.1 Botryllus schlosseri
TGCTCATACTTTGCCACAACGCCTTTATTTTGAATCTGGAGTACGCATGAAAGGTATGTAGGAAGCGTAGTCGTGACATATTAATGGACAGGCTTCAAAGCAAACGAATTGTCTGTTTAGTTGATACAGCCTAAATTTTAGTCCACGCACCATCATTAAAAAAGCAGGTTGTATGTTAAAAATTCCAAGCAACCTTTCGCGGGCCGCACAGGATGGCTTCGCGGGCCGCACTTTGCCAAGGTCTGAGCTATAGTCATTTGTCTTTAAGTGATTTTTGAGGAAACCGCCGCGATAGCTCAGACTTCTTGAATCAGTACTTCCTACCCGGCGTTAATAAATACCGCAATGCACATGAATGAAGTGACGTAGCCAGCCAGGGTCGAAACAGCTTCCCTGTTGAAATCGAAACCCCTTTGTTTTAAAATGCCGATTTTACATCCAATCTTTCGCCATACATTTGCAATTTAGTATTTTGTTATTAGTGATGCCAATTAGCGACAATAGACTGTGTATAGCGGCATACGATCTGAGGTTACTGACATCTCTTCCAGCCCATGTTCTAGTTGTGGATTTGGAAAAGAGAGTAGTTCTAGTTCTAGCTCATGTTGTGGATTTCATAAAGTTAGCAGTGCTAGGGGTTCTCCTACTCGAGTCACTATTTTTGGTGACTCGACTTGACTCGAGTCATTTCTACAAATGAGTAAAATGACTCAAATCGACTTAATTTGATTATTGACTCGAACCAAGTCATATGACTCGAAACTAGGATGGTCAAGACCAATTGTAACTTCGAATAATAGTTAAGTAATCATATTATTGGTATTTCGGCTATCGGTCAGGATATTCGGAAAGTAGGGTCAGGAACTGTTAGAATTGAGGAAATTTACGATTTTATGACTGTGGGCAATTCTATTTCACTAGAGCGCAGTTGAAAGAGTGGGTGGAATCGGATTGAACTCAAAACTTAACAGTGAACACAATGACTCGTACTCGCGTCAAAACTATAAAAGTGAGATTGACTTGTGACTCGGATCCTTGCAGCTTGGTCCCAACCCTGATTTGTTTTGCCTCGTTTTCTCAGACAACTCAACAATTTCATGAGTTTGACAGTAAAATTTGGAAAAAAAATATATATATAAATATATATTTATAATAAACTAATAAATTTCAAATGGCTCTGTGTCGGCCTCGACTGGTAGGAATTGAGCCGAATTTGGTGTGCAGCGTTTTTAGGCAACCTAACAAATGCGTCGTGAACCACTGGCCTGTGACTCTGTTAGGTTGGTTTCCGATGTCGATTCCCTTAATCGTATTGGTGTAATCATTAAACATGTTGAAGAAGATGCATTTGAAATAATACACCTGACACCTATTCAACACAAAATCATCGTCAAGCGATTTCACCCAAAAGTTTCCAAAAAAAAAATCAGGCTGGGGATGGATGAACTAGGCGAATATTAGGGACTGCGAATTCTCCCATTGTATACTATGAGTTAGTTTAGTAACATCTGATGTGGTCAGTGACAAAGTGTTTTTACTTTTGTTCAGGGTTGTAACCACGTCAGAAGGTTCCGAGTCACATGTCAATCTCACTTTTATAGTTGTGAGTCAAGTTGATTCATTTTCAACTCACCACCGAGTCAAGTCCGAGTCCAAGTCAGCGAGAAGAGGGTCGAGTCCGAGTCATGGTATTATGACTCGAGTCTGAGTCACAGTCATTGTGTTGACTGCTCACTGAGCTGCTCAGTGCTCAGTTTCCTGTTGAGTCTTGTTCAACCCACTATTTTATAACTGTTCGATGATATCGAGCGGTTTGCATTTATATTATACTAACTTTTCTGACTTTCAACAGATCATGATTACATTTTCAAGTACTGCTAACAATAAACAAAATACCAATCGCGTGGTTACTTTACTATTTTCCAAAATTACAATGAAATGTCGGTCTTGGCTGCCAAAATATCGAGTCATATGACTTCGCCATAGTATTACGGAATGACTCGAGTCCAAGTCGAGTCATTACACAGTTTGACTCGAGTCGAGCTGTTTCCGTACTATGAGAAAATGACTCGAGTCAAGTTGAGTCATCAGAAAATCGTGACTCGAGTAATTACAACACTGATTTTGGTAATGCTCAAGTACAGGCAGATTTGTCTAGTTGCACTATCAACTCAATTCGTTATGATTTTAGACTGCTACCACTTGTACTTCACAGTTTCGTGTAAAACTGGCCTACCTACTTCTCAAACTTGATGATTTGTCAAGTGCAAGGTAGTTTGAACGAGCTTGCGTGATTTTAATGAGCTACATTTGCATGACACATGGGCGGAATACAACTGCCTCACCGACACCAAATACATTTTTGAAAATTGGTCGTGTCATTTGTCATGCTACGTTACTCACGGAGATGCACATGCAATTCCTGAAAATATCCAACTTCGATACTCGCTAGAATCATGTAACACGTCCAACAAATTGACTTTTTTAAACTGCTTACTCGTGTACTTGGCATATACATGGAAAATCTATTTGAAATCGAGTAGAAAGTTACGGAGATCTTCCACCTCAATTCCAGTTTCTTCCTTGACAACTAAGATCACCAAGTAACATGCCGTACAGTTTTCCAGTTGTATGTTCAATCTTGCGGACCCTTATTTTTCGTATCAAGTTCAAGGACTGCTTCACGCATATTGCTCACCATGCTAGTGATAAGAAGAGGCATCAGTCTACACCACACAAGAACCGCGCACAATAGTTTGATACTGCCAATCTAGATAGTTGACGGTATACCAATTACAGGCTTTTTATAGTAGGTCTAGTTTTAGGTTTAGTTGCAGGGTTTAAAAAGTGAGTAGTCCTGGTTGTAGATTTTAGATATAAAAATCCAGAGCTTACACAAGACTCGCGGACTGCCGGCCAGTGATGCAATGAAACGCATGTTACAAAATAAGCTCTACCTTGGCATCGTAAATCTGGCCATGCACTGAAAAAGCATCGGCCAAAACGTTTTCCGAAAATTGACAGATTTCGAACAAATAATCCAGTCGTCCTTCGTGAACATCGTTAGACGTCTTGGCATCGCCTTTCTTCTCGAACTTAAAGCAAACAAGAACTAAGACCAAGCACACACAGCATGGCTCGAAATGCCGTTTTGCTTTTCTCGTATGGGTGTGGCTATTTTGCTAATGTCGCCAATTACGGTATACTGCATGAGTAGCAATATCTCGGAAACTATAATGAAGTGAGAGACAAGGCGCTAATTTTCGTTTTTATAATCCTATAACGTTGAATTGCATAAAATTTCGGGGCAGTTTCATGCTATCTGTAACAATGGGTATAATAATTGTGAGGGATATATACAGCAGACAACAAGATGGATGAAAAGAGCTGTTTAAAAACAATTTTTTCGTTCAAATTTCACGGGCTACGTGATAAAATTATTATGTTGGCTAAAACAACGCGGCACACCCAATTTGGCTCAATTCCTACCAGTAGAAGCAAGATCCTTGCAGTAGAAAGTTTTGAATTTAACATATGAAAAATAAAATTTCAAATTATTTCTGCCAACCCCATAAAATTGTTAGGCTGTCAGTGAAGATGATACACACCAAATTTGACTCAATTCCAACCAGTAGAAGCGAAGTCATTGCGGTAGAGAAATTTGGGTTTGAATAAAATAGTATTTACGGTGGCTAACTCTGGAATTATTATTTATTATAAAATCATGGAATTATATATTTTGCTACTGCAATAAGTTTGCTTCTAGTGGTTGGAATTGAGTCAAATTCGGTGTGCAGCGTTGTTTTAGCCAACATAATAATTTTATCACGTAGCCAGTGAAATTTGAAAGAAAAAATTGTTTTTGAGCAGCATTGATTGATACTATTCAGATCAAATAATGTGATAGCACCAGTTAGAGTCGAGATAATACTCCCTAGTAGAGTTGAGATAATGGATAGTGGATACCATTGATGCTATTGATGTAGATTGGTGAAATAGTTACTGGCAGAGTCGAGATTGTTACCGAAATTGATGCTAATCAAATATAGTTGCGACATTGTCAATCGTTGACTACATAGCTACACCTGCATTTTAACGGCTTTTCTACTATACACTGTACCTATAAAACTAAATTTTGTGTTATCGAGAGAGACACCTGAAAATGTGCAATTTGTAAATACAAGTGTCATAAATGTGAATAGCTCTTGTAAATGTGTTATGCTATGCACTGCATATTTACTACTGATTCAAAGTGGAGGGAGGAAATCATTCCAATAATTCAAATTTTTCGTTGGCTTAAGTGATTTACGTGGAAAATGGACATGACAAATGCCTCGATTCAACTGTAGTCACATTGTGTATTGTACTCGAGTCGTGGCGCCTGATTCGACCAACTCATATGTCTCAAGGCATTCCACATGACTCGATCCAAGTGTTGCGTAACAAGTCGAGGAACTCTTTACGACTCGAGTCTAGTTATTGCAAGTCCGAATTTGCTACTCTTCATTATCAGTTCAGAATAGAGAATAGGATTCTTGCGATTTTGAAAAATTACTGGCAAATTAGGACCAAAAGCCTGCGTCGAATGGTCTCAATCTACTTAGTAATACTACTGACACAGTCACTGTTCAGAACTACCGCATTTAAATATTTCTTCAAGTAGTTGTAACAAGTCTTGTAACTGCTTAAAATTGAACTGAAATACTTCTACTTCGAATACCAGACAGTGTAAGGCTAGAGCCCTAGTTGTAATGACTCGACCCAAGTCAGCCTTGAGTCACATCGCATAATTGTAAAATAAATGACTCGATTCAAGTCACTTTGTCTATTGACTCGAATCGAGTAATTTCAAATTTTAAGATAGTGACTGTGATCATTTAAAAAATTGCAAACGGCCTGTTTCGTGAATTTATTGAAAAGTGTGAGAACAACTGGGTTACAAGATCATTATTGTATTGCGCCTACAATGTCGATCTCAATTTCAATTGTGTCTTGAAAAGTATGTAGCGACATATAACTCACCTCGTATTACAATTCAAAATGTCGTTGCTTGAAAGTTGCGCAGATAGCTTGAATCTGATCGATAAAAATACCTTGTTTGTAACGACAGAAAAGTATGTCGAATCAAAATCGACTCAAATTCAAACAAAACAGTCAACCAATGAGTCGAGACTTTTTGTTACAGACCGAAGTAATCATATCGGTGGTGATGTCACAGAATGTAAAACTCCCCTATCTGGAATCATTGATTTGGCGATAAAAGAAAATGTGAGCATACCCATATGACACCTTACAGTCTGTTGATCATTGATGTTCGTCAGATTACATCTGATCAGTTGCGATTGCCGCACGAATGTCTTTATGATCCAAATGATGAAGCATCGGGGGAATAGGACTTGAAATCATATGTCACACGATGATCTTTCATAAGCAAGGTCTCTATTAGAAAAGGGATGACATGAAACTTTGAAAAGGTCAGTACAATTCTCATACATATGACGTAGGTTAACATACAAAAGGTAAGACATTATTCCATATTGAAGAGCGTGCGATCAGACTTCCAACTGATAACGGTAGCGTACAGTAGCACACTGTATTCGAAGATTCAACACACCGTGAGCAGCGTACGTAGTCAACCCACGGAAATTTAGTTGCAAAAGTGTAAAATTCGACATCGAGCCGATTCGCAAAATCTGGGGGGCGATGATCGGCGTTTAGCTTGAAAAGGGGGCGATGAGTCGAAAAAGGTTGGAAACCACTGGTCTACATCAAGCTTGGCTTGTTTTTTTTACTATACCAGGAGCCACCGCAATTGCCGTTGATCTGATTTGAGATTTCCGAAGTAAGCAAAACAAAGCCTTTTGAAATGCTAAAATTGATTTCGGTTTTCAAATTATTATTGTTGTTGTTTCAAAATAAGCTATTTGCATGTGCCCAACAACACTATTCCACACTAGCTGAAACAGCTTCTTCGATGGCAACAGCATTCCATAGAGGGAGAGTCTGCAAATATCAATAAGCATATTGTCTTGACATGCAATGGCCCAGAGACTGCCATGACAAAGCGGCCCAGGACGTCCCCACAAGATCGATCTTTAGGATGAGATAGTCTTTCAGATTAGATTAAAATTAGATTACTGACAGTTCGCTCATTTATGCCATGAAGTGACATAATGAAAGGCGTTGATAGAGAAAACCAACTAAGATTTTTGTGGATAGGCTTCTCTCATGCCACTTTACTAACACAGAATCAAAATGACAAATCCTGTTACCAGAGCTTTATTTTATATGTCACACCACATTTGAAGGATGTGAAAGTAAGATATTTTTGAATCAGGTAAAGTTCAGAGAATCCTTGACGTAAAATTTTCATTTAAACTGCATGACACATATCTTATTACCTTGTAAGGTCTTCTGAGAAAACTGAACTCCAACAAACCTGTCAGGAATCGTTCTGGTGGCCTGATTCTTGCACACTAGTCGGCATTTTATTTTCCGTCTTTTTCTTGAGTGACCAAATCTTCCGACGAATATTATCTTGAAACGATGTCGGTTGGGATTCTATTATGTATCGGAATAATTTGAGATGTCAATTTCGTTTTCTAGCTTCCGTTCTGTGAGAAATTCCGCTGTACGCTGTTCTTTGATTTCAGGAGCTATCCTAGAATGTAGGAATCGGTTCATATGGCCGAGAAATACAGCCCTTGTATCTGATATCCTAATATGTTTTCTGCAATAGCACCATGCCTATTAGAGATGTCAATAGTTTGGAGCAGTGGTTCTCACAGTTTTTAGAGCGCGACCAAATTTTGTATTACTTTACATTTCGCAACCCAAGATTCGCACACAGTAAAAATGCATTTCTGACGCAAGTAAGCGCATGCAACTATTTTACGAGTATGTATGAATCGGACAAGGTGCAGACAAAAAGGACGGCCGACATCAAAGTAGGCTACCTCTACTTTTTCGGAGTACTTGAGTAGATTTGATTAGATCTGCTAACCATATTTAGGCAGAACCACTTACTTTTTCGACTTTGATTTTGCAAACTAGAAGTTGGTTTTGGGATATACTCCGAGCACTTTTACGCATAAATTTTCATAACGGTGAAGTAGCGTTTGTATCACGGTCATTTAATTTATTTTCAAAAATGACAAATATTGAAAGTATTTCTCGGCTCATTTTTAATTCAGTATTTTGCATTATCAGTGCTGCCAATTAGCCACAATTGACAAGACACGGCATGCGATTTAAGTAGTTAGTTGCATATCTTCAAATGTCGTGGTTCTAGTTGTACATCTTAAATATCCAGTGGTTTGAACAAGTTTGCTGATTTACATTATTTTGAGAAGCGTATAGGCCTATAGTTTCTTCTCATTGGCTATAAGATTATTAAGTGTTGTCAAGCAGGAATGACGGCAGAAAATAAAGCAGATAATGATCAAAGGTAACGTCGAATGCAATATCGCAAATATCAGCATCAATAGGAATTTTACCTGTTTTCCGATGAAAATTCAATTCTTGGCCTGTGACTGGTCAAAAAATGTCGGAATTGATATTGATTGAAACTTCTCAAAGCTTTCAAAGCGTGTTCGATTGTTTGTGTGTGAAGTTGATGAATGCGAATCAGAGCTATCTTATAACTTCTAACATGTACGTTGAAATTCTTCCGGTCTCATATCGCTCGAGATTCCGTCATAACTACACCGCGCCGATCATTGCATTGGAACAGAAGTCGCTGAAAACATGATTGCATCAGTTTATCGCAGGGATATATAGAACTCCGGGATGGCTGACTTCATTTTGGCCATTACCTAAGTAGGTCCAGAAAGTTACCTGCAATCTGCCTCGAAATATCCACTTTTCTGCAAGCTAGCAATACAGCTGTTTCTAGAATAACGATCCTCAACCTTTTGCGGAATAGTTAGTTAAGCTAGACATTCTTTCATTATCACAACCTTACTGCTGTATAGCCAACCTAGTAAAGTTCAACACTGCTGTATAGCCAACCAAATAAACTATCACAACTCTGAATTTTAGTAAATCATGAATGTGTTTAATTTCTACACATCATATAATCTGCATCAGGCCATAAATAACAGAGTGAATAACGAATAATATCAGCGTCTTCTACCTATTTACAAGCCATTGTCGGAAACCTTGCAGCTGGGATGGGGGGGGGTAATAGGATTGATTAAATCAACCGTTTCAATTCGCGTTAACCGACAATTATCATGGAGTATAGGGTTGCATTTAAAACAAACATATTTAAAACCAGGCCCTTGTATAAAATATACTTTTTTTAAGCCATGACGTCAAGAATATTCAATAGTGACGTCATATTGGATTGACATTGACAATTGCAAATATAGTGTAAATATAGCTCGTTTGACGAAATATCTGTGCTATTGCCGTTGAACCGACTATTTTGAGGGTTCCAGCCATCCCATATCGATATTAGTCGGCTATATCGGGTGGTAATCGTCCGTAGGCTCATATAACACGTATTTTAGAAAGTATTTACACAATTATGGCATAATTTTACAACGTTGGAAGAATTTTTTTTAAAAGGCCTTTGTTTAAAACACTGTTTAAAGCATGTTTTAAACATAGTATTTCAAACACCGTTTATTTTAAATGCACCCCTGCCATGGAGCATTTCCAATAACAAAAAGATAGCACGGCCTGTAAGGACTCGAAATTGTGATAGCAGCATTGTCAGCTTCTATGTCACTCAATGAAAGTTGATCAAGAAATCAACACACCATTGATACTTCTCTTCAGGTTCAAATGTAGCCTCTGGTAGAAGTTTGGTACATATCATTATCAATTCAAGAAGCATTCGGTAGACCCAGTTGTTGAATTCAGCTGATATTTTGTTCACCGAGAAATAGTTTCATGACCGCATTGAAGAAATTGCCACCATGGCTTAACGGTACATCACGAATGGGCCTCCTGAAGCATTTCATGCCATTTATCAGTTGAGAAATATTCAGTATCATTGTCTTGCAGATTTTCCGATAGAGCGATAGATGATTCCATGTAAAAAAATCATCTCGGTAAGGAGGCACGAGATCCAAATATTCAAATCGTGGCCATCTTTGCCAAGATTTCAATGGAATGTGCCCAGTATAATATACCAGGATATCCACTGTTGACGTGATGCAAATGCTGGAACATCGCGTTTGTTTTTCCGGAATCTGCAACAAAAATAAACAAATGATGTGTTTAGAGACACAAATTAACCTTAAGAATATATATAGATGTATGAAGAGTTGGTCAGTAGTGAAGAACTTCTACTTCATTGCAGTACTCAAGTAGTTGCCTATTTTCGAAGATACATCTTGTAATTCTGAAGCAGCCATCTCCAAACTTGAGTACCTTGCAGGCATTTCACTTTACAGCTACTTAAGGAAGTTTAAATACCAGTACGCTCGGGAATACGACTGTTACTTGAGTAGCAATGCAGACTACTTTAACCACATCAAGATTAATGTAAATCGCTCATGTAATAACGTATCACTAGAATCAGCCAAACTTACCTTGGGCCGACTGAGGAGAGGTCCATGCGTTATTGCAACGATTTGACTAAACCTTGCAAATTGAAAGCAATCTTCAGAGTTTTCTCTTCCTCCATCGTACAGGCCTATAGCCTATAGGCTATAAGTGTTTATATGGTAAAGACAGGCCGTATCTCAGGGTCGTCTCGTGTCCTGACGATTGTGTAAGCTTATCCATTCAAGGGAGTGGGCATCTTCATGGCCTCAGTAAGAGCAAATGGTCAACAAATGTTGTGGCCATATACTGGGAGTCAGCCATTGGTAGTTCACAACAGTGCACTTCTGTTGAAGTATAATTCCAGTACTGTAGCATTGAGGTGCCGCTCATTAACAAACATATGCCTGCCTTGTTTTACCAGACATGTTACTGATGAATAGTATCTGTAACAAGAGATTGGATTCAACAGTTGTTATGGACACTTACACAACTGCAAAGACCTTGACGCGTTGTGTTGTGTTTGTATTAGATTCAAATGTTTAGTTATTCTCAATTGAAATTCCTCTTGAATCTTGCACACCGGTGGTGTACTCAGTGGCTCCAATTTTTACTAGGAATAATCCAGCAATGATCTGGAATACCGGTAAGCCTGCAATACCAGCAGCCAGCACTACCTGCATATTCACATATTAATCTATAGTACAAGATCTTAACTGACAAAGTCCCTCCTAACGGTCGCCTTCATAGTTGACACGGCACAGTGTAAATGTACACTTGTACTTGTGCAATGTACAGCCTTGGATGGTGACATACATTCGCATAACATGCCGGTAAATGAAAAACATACCGCAAGGCGTAATCAAAATCATACTGCGGATATCAATGTTGGAAATTATTCTACATTTTGTTATCTTCTCACGATTATCAGCGCAGCAAATCATGTTACATAAGATACTACAGAAGCAGAGATATTCCGAAGGCGAGTAAATGGCCGTACCGGTATACCGGTAAATTGCTGCTGAAGGAATAGGGATAATACCGCAAAGTTTCAGACTACCTGAACATCTCATCACCTAGTTAACCTCTAGCTTTATATAATAACATAAACATGGATATTATATGCCTCTACCGCTCTCAAAAACTTAAAATTACACACAGATGAAGCGGCTGACCGTAACGTGAATCAAACCTGAATGCGCGAATCTGGACCCACTTAGGTAATACCGCGACGACGCAATTGACGCAGTCAGCCATCCCGGAGTTCTATATATCCCTGGTTTATCGAAGCACTCAAAAGGTAAATGTGTTAGTCAATAGCAAGGAAAATCTATACAGTCGAGTATGCCATTTCGGACAGTTTTGTTTTGCATCCTTTCGGCAAAATAAGGGGAGACACTGCTTTGTCCAAATTAACCGGAAAATCAATTTCCTTTTTATGGCAACCCGGTGAACCCTTACAGTAATCTGAAAGCCTTTCGTGAACCCCATATTTTTGTCAAGTCACAAAAAAATATCACAATACACAACTAATACATTACTATAGAACTCTAGTGCGCGGAATGACTTATGCATCCAGCATCGGTGTTAAGAAAAACAAAACCGGTAAAACATGATCATCACACAAAATACACGACTGTAAATCGGTGTGACTTATGTTGTATGAGTCGGATGTGTGTTTACTTCCCGTGAAACTCCAGACTGGCTCAGAGCAAACTTGGACAACTAGATAATTGTAGGTATCCAATTGCACTAATTAGAGGAAATTACGGTAATATAATTATATTATACTTTGTGGAGTGTTTCTTTGCTCTAATTTCAATTCTAATCTAACTCGTGGAAAGTTTCTAACCTCTAGTTTAAATTCTGATCAAATTTCTGGTTTTCCCAAAAATGCTACAGGGGAGCTGTATCGTGCAAATCGAGTCAAGCTTGCTGTACAGACCGTCGTCGTTCTCATGCTTATGAGACTGGGGTCTGATTTATTATGAACTGAACCTCACTCCATGTCCAAGTTTTCGCGAATTAAGTGATTCTAATTCCAATCTAACTTTGAAAAATTGTGTAGATTTAACTCTGATTCTAATCTTAATTTGAAAAAAGTCTAGTAATAATTATAGTTCTAAATCTAGTATAGTTTGTAAAAAAACTGTGGCTTTTAGCCATCGTTCTATTTCCAATCTGAATTTGAAAAGTTGAAAATGATATAGTTGTTCAAATCTGGCTCATAGAACCCCTGGAGTTATCGTGTGAGACCCCGGTTAGGAATCATTGCTTCAAGATAGCCTAATTGGGAAGTACGTTAATAGTTGTGATTCTGACATACCTACAACTTTTTGACACATCTAGGAAGATTGTCAGCACAAAATCTAATTGTACGTTGCATTTTTCAGTTTGGCCCGTTTTGCATTTTCAATCTTGGAAAGTTTCTTCCGTTCTATTGCGTTGAGACCTTCAGCGGCTTGCGTTCCTACACAAAAAATCACAGGTGGTCATGAAGTCAGCATCACACTTTTCTACTAGTGGTAACCATATATGGCTATACTTTCTAAGTAGCTTCACGCAGGGTTGTTGATTCAACTTGAGTAATTTCTTGAAATGACTCGACTCGATTCAATTTTTGTATTGACTCGACTTGAACTCAAGTCATTGCGTATGACTCTAACCAAGACACATGACTCAAGACTGGGACGGCCAAGACAGACATTTCATTGTAACTTCGAAATATAGTGACGTATCACTTATTCATTATTAATTTTCACCGCATCAAGAGATTGCGATAAAATGACATGGTAGGAAGGAGCGACTGGAAACGACCATTCAATCAGACAACCAATTTGACCTGGAACATGTAGGTAGGCTGAATTTAAACATATAGAAATGGTCCCGCGAATGAATTTTCGGGGTTGCGACACCTTGCATTTCAAGCTCGAAAGCCCTTCTTTTTGAAAAGCCGACTCTATCTCCAATATATTACTTGTCATTTGAAATTCAGTGGTTTTATTACGGTATTATCAATTCTGTATCAGTTCAGTCTGTTGTGTTAGAGTTAGATCAAGTTCGGCATTGGATTTTCAAAAGTCGTTAGTTTTAGATCAGTGGTTCTCAAGCTGCAGGGCCTGAAAGCATCTGAAGATGGACGCGAAGCTGCAGGGCCTGAAAGCATCTGAAGATGGACGCGAAGCTGCAAGCAAATAAAAATATATTCGCGCTCTGCACGGTTTACCTCCAATTCATAATTATTGCTCCGTGCATAAGTCCGAATTGCCTATTAGAGGAATCTCTCACTAACAACCATAACCATTCATGCCTTAAAGTCTACGTTGGTATTGCCAGCATTCTGATAGCATTTGTGATATGACGATAAGGGGTTCACGCAAACTTTTCACTATCAAAAAGGGGGGCGTGTCAAAAAAAATTCTTGAGAACCGCTGTTCTAGATCTAATTGAAGTTGCAAGTTTTGCAATACTAGTACAGATTTTGGTAATCCAGTAGTTTGTTCAAGTCTGGTTACAGCACAGGTACAGTTCTTTAAATGTACCTACCAACGTTTTCCTTGTCATTCAGCGAGTCAATACAATTTGAAAATTTGTCGGAGGTGAGGTCTTGAATTGACCGAGAGCACATCCCTTGGACATGCCAATGGCGATCTGAATAGAAGATGTCAAAAATGCGACAGCAACGTATTGAGATATATGGATGCATGCAGGAAAATAATGTACATGCATCTGAGATCTCATGATCATACGTACACCACACTTGATATCAAAAAGGAAGCATCAAGTTTCTAATTAAATTCTACTTTTGATATTTGCCTCCGACTTCCAAACACTTGCCACCAACAAATATTGAGTAAATTTTGATGTTTGGATGACAAATACAGAGCAGTGGTCGGCAACATCTGGGATGATGATGCCAAGCGGCGAAGCCTTAATTTTTCCTGGCGTCGCCATGACTCAACATATCTATCACTATTTCAATTCCATCTACTGAAAATCAACGAATAATTCTATGTTCAGTTTAGTTACAGTAAGTAGGCGTGCAGTACTGGCGTACAACGGACAATGTTGAGCCAGCTGAATTTGTGTCTTAAGCTAGCTTAAAATGGCCTTCACTTTATCATATTTGTCAGTTGGTCAAACTGATACTGAGATGCCAACCGTTGAATATTAAGGCAAAGCTATCCATAGTGGCAAGTTTCAAGCTGCGATATGCAAGTGTGTTTGCGAAAGCACAATCCAGCGTGTTTGTGAAAGCACAATCCGTCTCTGGTGGACAGTCTTGAGATGACTCGAGTCAACTTTTTGTATGATTTGAATTGACTCGAGTCACATTCGGTGTCGCTAAACATAGCTGTATACTTTACAAATGTTCGCATTGTTCTCGATACGCTGAACGTCCATTATTCTATCACAAGTACATTGACGGCTTACGCCCTACTTTGTCGCAGTAGTAAAGTGATATATTAACAAGGCATTCATTTCTATTTTATAGATTGGTAATTGGTGCAAGGTGATCACCTTAACCAAATCTCTTGTATGATCTAATATTCTAAATCGAATTCAAATATACTTTACAAGTCTAAATTACTAGTCAAGCATTGGTGTAGGCTTGATTTTTATCTCATGGATATGTAGTTAGGTAATGAATCATACCAATTTGTTTCCGTTATCTAAGGTTTTGTGTTCTATTCTCTATTTTGGCTGATAAATTGAAGATTGCGGGTACACAGCAGTTTGTATGTAGTTTAACAGTACTATGCATTCAGGAGCTTTGCGAGGCATTTTGGCGTGAATATTTATTTCTATATTCATCTCTCGATTTAAAATAAATGGTGACTCAATCTGAATTTCGAACAGCTAGCAAAATGCAATGTGATGCCTTGTACTTCGAAAAGACAACTTGTCTTGACTGGACTCGGCTTGTCTAGAGTCACCTCCAAAAATCGAGTGACTTGACTGGACTTGAGTCAAAATGTGTATTGAATCGAAATGACTCGTGACTCGATCCCAACACTGCTGACAAAAGAGAGTGACATGGCATATTTTGTATCATATACCCATGGCTCAAGAACTAGATGATACTACAATAGTTGTTCAACACACATATTAGAGCTTCACGCAAAATGTAGGCAACTAGAATGGACCATGGCGGTATTGAAAAATCATTTATTTACAGTTCCATTATGGTAGTTTTCTGAGGAAAAATCCGAAGTGATGACCTTTTTTTAGTCGTTACGCACTGTTGTCCAAGGGCCTGCACAGCCAGTTGGTGATTGTGCACAGACTTATCAGAATTAGAGGTAACATTGACCACAATACTGACTAGTTTGTGCTGAATATTAGCCCGTACATACCTGGTCGAACGAGACTTTTCCTGCCAAGATAAAAATTTCTCTTGCCATCCTTCTTCTTGTTTTACTTCTCCTGTTGATTTATCATCCTTTCATGTCTGCTTACAGCTTGATTAACTCGAATATCATTCCCGTCCAGGTTGTTGCCCTGCAATGGTAGTTACAAAGTCACAAATACGTTTACAGACTGACTTGTACAATAGGGGTGTTCAAAAAAGTGAATTTGTTTTCAAATTTTGTCAGCTTAATTGTCAAATCGTCAGGTTATCGTAAAAACACGCTGCACACCAAATTTGACTCAATTCCAACCAGCAATTGCCAAGGTCATTCAAATTGAAATTTTGCTCATCTTTACATAATAGTAGTCACGGACACGAATTTCGTCACACCGACATGACCAAAAATCTTGTTCCAGGTATGTCTGAAGAGGCACGGATGTCTTTTCCACTTGTTTTGAGCTTGACAAGGGCCTATGGTGGAGTGTGGATGAAGACATCGCCAGTAAACGAATAAAAGATATGACACGGATTAGCTGGAAGTTAGTCCAACTTCATTGAAATAGACACGTTTAAACGACGGTGAGATAATTGTCAAATAGAGTAGGACTACTTTGTGCGCTGAAATTAAATGACCTGACGATCTGACAACCAAGTCGATTAAATTTGGAAAAAAAAAGTTTTTTTTAACACCCACATCTTGCAGCCAATGCTAGCCCAGAATCATGACTACTGACAGCCTGAGGATGGCTTTTGAGCGTCAGAACTCCTTCTATTTCAAGCTCGAAGCCGATTCTATCTCCAGTACTTCTTAGTTACTTTGTGATTCAGTAGTTTGTATCATTATCAGTTATTAGTTCGTTGTGTTTTAGTTAGTACGACATCGTATTTTCAAAAGTAGTTAGTTCTAGATCTGATTAAAGTTGCAAGTTTTGCGAAGTGAGTGCAAATCCAGTAGTTTGTACAAGTCTGGTTACGGCGCCGGAATAGTGGTTTAAAAGCGTATCTACACACGTTTTTCTAACCATTCAGCGAGTCGATACAATTTGTCACTTCTTCAAAAGTGAAGTCTTGAATTGGACGAGAGCACATCCCTTGCACATGCCAATGGTGGAATTGATGGAGACCTGAACACCAGATGTCAAAATGACAGCAACATATTAAAATATACGAAAACATGCTAGAAAACAATGAACATGCATCTGATCACCATACGTACAATGCATCTAATATCAAAAAGGAAGCATCAAGTTTCTCATTAAATTCGACTTTTTATATTCGCTTTCGACTTCCACGCACTTGCCGTTTACACACATTGATTTAACTTTAATTTTTGGATGACGATTTTGATTCACATAATTGGAATTTTTTGTCAACTTGACTTGAGTCGAGCAATTTTCTTGAAAAATGGAAATGGAAAATGACTCGAGTCAACTTGAAACACTTTATGTGTGGTGTCAACTTCTAGGCCTACTACAGTCATTGCGCAAGTCTCAATGAAGTCATATGACTCAAACATCATATACAACTTGATTGAAGTCTCGTGTATCAGGATCAATACTTGACTCTGTGACTCGAGTCAAGACGAGTCAAGTCATGACTCGATTTATTACAAGCCTGAATGTAGCCACGGTATTGTCATAAAGGATATTGTTACGAAAATCTTGTCTATCCGCGTTTCTGTTGCTCATTATCAGTTACTCAAAAAGATGATTCTTGCCATTTTAAAAGCTAGTACTGGGAAATTATTACCAAAAGCCTGCGTCTCATTCAGACAATCTATTTGGTAAAACAACTTATACTCAAGTACTCATCAGAACTTCTACTTTTGAATATTACTTCAAAGAGTTGTAACAAGTCTCAAATCACCCATAATTGATGAGAAATTAAGGGGTCGACTTCAGACTTCCTACCAAGTGTCGGAGATTTATCTAGGCTCCCCCTTGTCATATCATCTGTGTAAGCAGTGTCTTATAAAAGCCCATACACGGGCCGTACAAGTCGGCAGCTAAAGGATAGAAATGAAGAAAATTGACCTGGTTTTAATGACCATGGTAGTCAACAAACACCACGAACACCACAAACAACAACATAATTACTTCTACTTCAACCACAAGATAGTGCAAGTATAGAGACTGTAGGATGGAGTTCGACTGATTTATATGCCTAATTAATATTCATCCGCAACATATTTTATTTGCATGGTTTTGCAGCAATTATCTTGTAAAAATGCATATTTATGGCTTTATTGCCCATATTACTATAAATATTTTATATTATACTGGTATTAGTGCATTGATATACCGAAATATCTATATATGTTGAACTACTCTATTTACACTGCGCGCAATAATATTTTCAACTCCCTTTAGATCGGTCACGCTCCGCTTTGCGTAGGGAGCTACCCATTGTTACGTGTACCACTATTAATCCCACATCAAATTCAGACGGTGGAAAGTTGAGTTTTTGTTGGTTTAATGCATGGTTGTCGATGGGAATGGGTCGGAGTATTGGAGGTTAAATACTTATAACGGACTCTGTGACTAATTTGACGTCCTAATATGTTTGGCCTGATTAGTGAATATCTTGGATACTTGCGTGACGGTCTTGCGTTTGCTGCCGTAAGAAACGATGAATATGCCGGTATATCGCTGCGCAATGCGCACGGTCGGTGGATACCAGCGATGATTTATGATATAATAGCTTATATAGTGGCGTATTATATGATGATAGAAGATAACAATAAAAGGGCAGGCGATGAAAATGAAACGGCATTTCGTTGCAGGCGAAGTGGGTATGCCAAATCATGATCCATCTGGAAGGCGTCATTCAGCAGAATCTGTATGTATTTTAACTTGCCGACGAGAAAATATAAGTCGCTTACCGTACTATTGGAGGACATTGTTGTGATACTCTATAATTAGCGAGCTATCTTCATGTACTGTTACAGTATGGTAATTGTTATTTGATTAGCAAAACGGAAATAAAGTTCTGAGTATTATGCTTTCACAGAAATTTTGATTTCTTTATAACCGAAACTTTTTCGTAAAAGTTATGGCCGAAGAATCATTGTCGGAGGATTGGAAATCCAGCACCGAGGAGGAAATTTCCCAATGCTTTGAAGGATTGGATGAGTAGAATGGAATAAGTTGTGACGTCTGTGAAGCCATATTTCCCACTGTAAGGGAACTCAAGAAGCACGGGAAAGTGCATAAGCTATTATATGCTCCTTTGCATGCTTTGTCACTTCCTGAACTCCGGTGCAAAGTCTTACTTCATCAAGCTTTTCTATAAATAACTCGTGTTATGCGAGTTTTTTAATCTATTGTTAATTTATAGGTAACCTAAGACGTTATGAAGGGTTGAATGTTTCAGATCGATATGAAGAAGCTGGTCCGTACAGAATTTCCAGCCGTGAAGAGCTGCTGATTCAATGGATAGAGTGCTGGAAATCACTACCCTGTTCAAAATGANTATAATTTCATGCGGNGNCAATTCAATCAATNTAATGAAATTAACATTAACTTAACCTGATTATTGNCACTATGTCATCNTCCATATACCATGCTTCTCAATGTGCAGTCTACCTTTCAGTTCATAGAATNCCCAGTTACCTTNAANGAAGAAGCAATATCTAGCCTATTNAATCTACTNGTGATATCAAACCATCAGGCCTGCTATACCCCAAATTTTGCTGTTCAAATTAGAAGCTGATTGTACCNAATCTGGAATATTTTTGTGCCTCACTGTCTCTGGCAACTCTNTTCTTGGNAANGGTATCTTCCTTTCTTTCTATATGAATAAATATATCAATTGGAATCGTTTGGTGCATTGGTTNCTTGATNTGAGTGAGAGATACCCNGCATACCTTTATGATTGTGCTACATCTTTCAGGCAAATTTAGCTTAGGCAGAGCTCCCACTTTGNGTTGCTTTCTGGTTTTNAGCTGANTGAATGATGTCGCTCTCAAAATGATTTTCGCAGATTGCGGCTCTATTATAAATTACACTGTTAATTCTGTTGAAGTTGAGGCAGCTGCGTTACTTACGTCTCCTTATGGAGCAACGTCTTGATACGATCTCCTTTTGAGGGGTCCCTGATGGAAAGGAGGCTGGCCATTGCTGCGTGCTGCTCCTGGGCCGCTTCATTCCTTAACAGCTCTGGTCTTCGTACCGTGAATAAGGACCTCTTACAAGATTGGTCACTACGCGGATTGTTCACATTGGTAGGTACATCCAGGGATAGCGCAGTTGTTGACCATTGCCGTGGCGGTTCTATTATTTTTACTGCTAAAGACGCGAAATGTACAACGGGATATAAGACAATGCGATGTAGCGTAGTGAACAGAAAAGGAGATGTCAAAACGAACAAGTACAGTCTTCCAATGTAACATAGGCCTAATACCCGATGAAACAGTGTACGATATTGATCTTTTGGATGTATTGATAATGTTTTCGTCGCTCTTTTTCATCCGCTTTCCGTGTAGGCTATTCGTTTTTTTCATCGGTTGCTTACGCACAGAAAATCGTTTGGGCAGTTTGGTATCGGTATCAGCGGCTTTCAACGGCCACTCAATTATTACCACATAAAGCCTTATCAATTATAGCATTGTCTACGAGTTTACGGGATTCGGCCGCGGAGAACTTATCGCTGAATGAGGCATTGCGGGAAATTGATTTTAAACGTGTTCTGGGTGGAGGAGAGTTGTGAATTTTTTTTAGTGATAACATATTGATACTTCCTCGTAACATGCAAAATTTGAAACGTCCAGCCAGAATATTTCCACCCTTTTTCGGCACTCAAATTCGACAATGCATTTCCGAAATCGCCTATACTTATACATGTAAAATAGGACAATCGGACTTTCGCGAATGGAATTTTACTACGCAAAGTCAAGCGTGACGGATCTAAACTTAGAACAATGGGTCGTCGCTCCATCCTACAGTCTCTATAGTGCACGGCTAGAGCTAGAGCTAGAAACTGTGTTTACCTGTAGTCATACTATACACATGTTTGGAGTGAAAAGAATGAGCATATCATGGTTTTTACTGGTGCTGCCTACAACCAGTGTTGGGATGACTCGAGTCACTTTTTTCGTCTGACTTGACGTGACTTGGCGTGTCAGAAATGTGGTTTGACTCGTGACTCGGAGAAAAGGTTTTGAGTCAATTTCAGGTCATCAAGTAACAGTGTCGATAAAAATGGCTGATCTTGCATAT
>ATSW01120795.1:0-11860 GCA_000444245.1 Botryllus schlosseri
GAACATGATGATATTCGATTCGAATCTAAATGTATAATGACTCGGATTTTCCGAGCTTACGCACCACACCTATGTTTATCCAGGGGTGGGCAATTTAGACTGACATACTACTCAAGTAGAACTAACTTTGTCAATTTCTACTTGGTTACAAGCGGAAGTAAGAAACGAAGGATCTGAAAAGTAGTTTCAAAGAGTAGATTTCGTCAATAGGTCCCATACTTGTAGCAGTTGCTCGGAGGTTCTACAAATAGGTGCAATATTCGACCATGTATTCAGTTACCGTGACACAGGGACTATTTCACGCCGTTCCTGTGACAACTGCACTCACAAAATTTATGCAAACATATCACAAGACCACCTTCTACTCTCATAATCCAAACTGTAAAAAGTTATTATCTTTTCTCCCACAAAATATGAAGTAGAATTGGAAGTAGCCAAAGTCTGCCCGAGTAATCCAAAAAGTAGAAGTGATTCTTTACTGACCAAGGGACCAATGACCACCCCTGGATGTTGACTGGAGCGAGTCTTGCGATCCAATGAAAGGTTTGCTAATGAAGGCCTAGAGCAGTCGACTATAAATCACGCGCAAACGCAGTGACCCGCATAATCCAGACGATGCAATTTCGGAATGTAAACCCGACGCAGTCATCTTGTGAGATGTGCGATGAGTCGATCTGGCCTGGATAAGCTCATTGCGCGGATGACGTTTTATTGGTTGCGTTGATCCGTCACGGTTTCACTGATCCGCCGGGTTATTAAATCGCCTAGTTTCTTGTCAGGTTATTACCGCGGGCCACTGTGACGATGTTTTATGACTCGCATCGACAGAGAGGAATATCAGTTCGTTTAAGAATTCAATAGGATTATGATATTGGAAATACGCCACTCTGGAACACTATTGGATACTTGTGTTTGAAGCCAAAGCAATCTTCAGTGATACGCTTGTTTCTAATCCGGTGTGTACACGGACACTATAAACCGGCCTTTACGTAGATTACCTGTTTTCCCAGTACTCTGACAACCTGTAGTCCAAAATATTTCCCGAATTGATAACGTTTGCAAACCTTGCTGCATTACATCATTCCGCGCAGATTGCAAACGCCGCACCTACTCTGATGGATTCCACTCGTAAACGTCATAACCGACGCGCATGTCAAAATATTGTCATTGCTCGAGCACTCGCGCCACACTTCATGGCCGTGTTGCCGTAATTCCAGGCAAACTGTCAACTTTTTAGTAATTGTTTACCTCGATCGCGCTATCTCCTGATCTGTCACGTTGGATACCATATTTACACTCCAATCGCACAATTCGGCCGTACTTGGCAATGTCACAAGTGTACTGTACAGGTACACCGTATCTGCTCACAGTGCAGTGCAGCATTTATTGTTATATATTGATTCATGACTTTGGTTCTGTCGCGCCAAAATTACGAAAATGTTCAAAAATAGGAATAGATTTTGGTCCTGATTTAAAGTAACTTATTCGCGCAACCAGATTATTTTAGATGTGTAATTACACTAATTAGAGCGAAATGCCGGTTATCTAATTAGTGAAATGTTCATATTCTCTAATTCTAATTCGAATCTAATTTGTGATATGCTGATGCTCATATGCCCAGTTTGTCCGCGGACCCATGTTTTCATACTCCAATTTTGATCTAGCTGAATTTCTTAATTTCCTGAAAATGCTACATGAGCACTGTAAAGTGCGAAACAAGCCAGGATTTACGTACAGAGTACAGACAGTTGCCACCGTCAATTGTCATGCTTGAGAGAATGTAATCTGATTTTCAGTTAGTTTTTCAACTAGTTCGGTTTGATACGAACTGAGCTCTATTTTTGTTGTACTTCTTCCAGATTCATAATTTAATTCAATTTCCAAGTTTTTGCAACCCATCGTTGTTGCTGCGACCCATCGTTGCGGCTGTACCCGCTGTCCATCCACTTCTGACAGATCTGTCACACCCGCGATAACAGCTCTTGAATAGCAATGCAATCTGCCCGATCGTTTCCGATTCCTCGTTACACATGGGATGTTCGCGCAATGATTTATCACAGATTATATTATCGCGCGTCGTGATCGATGGATTCCAGATATTCTAATGTAACCTCTGACCCTGGAAGAATTTCGCGGACTATGGTAGAGCCATTATAACGTGATCAGTGATCAGTGATCATTGAATAGTGTGGTCGCTGACCTGTAATTACGAAACTGACTTCTGGGAAATTGATGGATATGTATTTCGTCACGGTTGCGCTGCAGCACGTACGCAGCATTGTTTCCAGCCAACTTTTATTGGTCTGCCAACCGCACGCTGACATATTTAGTGACTTTAACAAGCTGGTAACTTTGTGATGAGATGCAAGCTTTTTATTTGGCCTGCCTCCAATTTTCAGGGCAATCAGAGATAGCACAACATATTTTAATTTGGATTCAAGACATTCACTTTACCTAGAAGTTTGACGACTGACAATCGGCCCACACTAGCTGAGCAACTTACTAAATGGCCATTGGTTTAGTTGAGCCACAATTCTCATAATTCCTCCAGTATAAAAACTCAAGTCATACACGTTAATTGCGCTTTACCCAATTTTGTTTCAAAATGATCTGAGATATTGTTGATCTTGATCGCATGTTATCGTAGTTCAATCTAGATTAGCATATTTTCGTAATGTATTTGATGTGTGCCTGGACCTTTTCCGAGTGCTGTACACTGTGTGTAATAAATGGGCATATTTTCCTGCACTACGGGATGGCTGTTTTCAGTATTTTGCTAGCTTGCTGGAGACTTTCAAGGGGCGTTCGTTGTTTTGATGGCGTGTCGAGCAACGCTATTGGACGCTTTACTTTCCGTATTCTTTATGACATCACAAACGACGTCACAGGTCGAATACGTAAACAGCAGGAATTGCGTGAGGTTGCACACTGCATTGTGTTGGGCTATCCAATTGATTTGGAGGTTTTCTTATCCGATGACATGAATGTATTTGGCACATGCCTATCCGATTTTACATTTTCCGCCATAGCGAGCGAGCGCAGCGTCGCAAGTCCATAGAATTGCAGCATAGAACCGCCTCCTTGAGCTGTTTTTGTGCAATGTTATTCAGACTTTCTCGATGTTACGTTCGGTCACTGGATTCGAGAGAGGCCTCGAGATCTCGCCACTTCGCTCGAAATGTCAAACACCATCCCAGCGATTAATCGGTTGCGCTATGCAAGAAGCGATTCCGTTTACCTCAGCTCTTATGAGATTATACCATAGATTAAAATAGGGATTCGCCAGCAAAATATAAGGCAGTCACAAGCTCACTACCCTGTTGTGCGGAGCCTCTATCAAAATGCAGAGTAGATTAGTAGGGCGAAGAGTGTTATTATCATTCACACTCAACTTCTACTATTGACGTCACAATGGTGAGTTAAGGAGCAAATGGAAAGTTTCATGTATTTACTGAACTTGAAGTGTAACCTCATAACATCAAGCGAGCATCACTATCTCTCGAGTAGGGTGCTTTCAATCTATTGTCAGAAGATAGATTTAAATCACGACAGCCCGTATCGAGTTTCAATTGTATGAGAATGGTAGTGTTAACTCTAAATCTAAATCTTTTGTCGCAGGATTTTCACATCGTCCTGCATACCTTGAGGCTGTACGTTGCTGGTGAAAAAATACGAAATGCCGTCGTCATGCTACCACGCTCGTAATCTCACATAACTTGCAACCCACCGCGTATCGATTTCATTCTTTAGGTGAGCTTGGCAGACGCGGAATTGAGGCCAGGATGTAGTCACGTGTATAGCGCATCCGGTCTAAGAAGTCGACCCCAATTATGTGGCCCGGTGGTAACATCAAAGAAGTCATTGTCTCAGAAGGGCTCTGAAGCAAACACAAGACTACGGCCTTGATTTTATTCCGCTTAATGAAGACTTATCGCCGGCGTTTCGTAGTGCATTAGTTTAACAGTATTTTATCTGAAGTGCAAGCCGCCATGACCCAAATTTTCGCGCTGATGTGTTACTCTTGGCAATAAAGATCTTACATTACAATGTCCCGTGGTAATGTCTTTCTGACGGGAATTCAGCATTATGTTTGTGATTAAGATTAGTATAGGTCTGAGAATATTGATTTTATTGCAAGGTCATTGATTACGTAGACGTTGGCAATGATCGGGATTGCGATTTGTCTCATTGCAGTGCAGAATTGATGGAAATTGTCTGTGTAATTGGCGCTATCGACAGCAAATTCAGAGTGCATTTAACGGTAGAGATGTGTGTGAGCGCAAGTAAGTCACGTAACAAAAGCTTGTTATCGGGTCATCTCAATTCTCAACTGCTACACGGTCATTTCGCATTAGATTCATTCATTGCGATTATTCAACCCTTCTGAAAATATCATTCCCCTTTATGCCATTTCTCATCCCATCCACCATTCATCTGATTCAGGATTCGGAGCTCTTCCCGGAATTTTTTTTATTCCAATTGTTGCGTCACTTTCGTTTGACACGACGTAGTGACGTCACTTCATTGCGGAAAGCCGTTTATGCCCGTTTCGAATCGTGGCGCAATGCATAGTTCCTCCAACTAAACCTTTATTTTATATAGTTTCGCGGCTGAAATTAATACCATCACTTCTGCGAAAAATAGATTACATAACAATGCATTGGATCACAAAATGCCTCGGGCATTACTGAATATCTTTGACATGTTTCCCGTATTGCAATTACGATACGAAAATACAGAACTAATTTCTCCTCGAACAGCACACCCTAATGTTGATTGATCATTGAATCATAAATCCTGTCACGACAATCGTAATTGCTTTCCTGCTATTTCCTATCGCTGTCATTTCGTCACGCCCGCCGCTCGATCGTGCGCAAACTCGTTTGGGTTCACGGGAATAAATAGTTCACAGCGAATGGCCCCTTTCTAACCGGTTAATTTCTCCTGGGTATCTAACGTGTGCTTTTTGTTCGGTATTCATGTTAATGTTACGTGCCACTATTTATTCCCATTCAAGATGTACATTGGGGTAGTATGCTTATTGATTTTGTTACATCCGGCGTCTCAAATCGTGATTTGTGTCTTGACTTCTGTAGGACGGCTGATATCTCCCAGCACAAAAATTTATGCTTGTACGTCTCAGTGATTCTGTTGCATTACAAAAAGTTGCGATTCCTCGCAAACAGTACACAAGCTACGTAAGTTTTGTCGTCGACTGTTAGTGTTTACCTGGCGTAAGATATGCACGATTTCGAGGTCACTGGCCCCGAGGCAAGGCTGCGGCACAATCAAGTCGAGGCTTGATCCTGAGCAACCGCAATCACTTCACGTTGAAATGTTTCTTTGTCCGATTCGGACAAATTGTGATCAGTTCATTACGCGGTGCAACTTCGTGCCTGTTTTATATCGCAGATTATCCCATAAATTCCCTAATACCTATGCAGCATAGTGGCTGGCTATTACACTCCAGCCGAAACATATGTATCTATCGCCTAAATTACTTCATTTGAAAGTAAGCCCGTTGATCTAACACTGTGGCATCTCAGTCGCGCTGGGAGTATTATTCATTAGCCACTGTCGCTTAATAACTTAAAATGTATTTATTTCCCAACATTTTATCACTCTGTAGCAGAGTGGGTAACGTTCAGACCGTTCAACTCGATTATTTGCAGTGCAGTTGGCAAAACATATTTGTATTTTGTTGTGATGGCCCCGGGGTATGGTCGGAAACTGAGAAATTCAGCTCGGAAGCGATGTCGAGATTTTTATGTACACAACTTCGAGCAATTAGTACAGTGGGAATTCGAGGAAGGGCTACTAACTAGTAATGAGACGCGTTCACTTTGTCGGTAATTTGTGATTCGCGTATTTCGCTGAAACAACTTTTTTGTAACGCGAAACATATGCACTGCACTGCGAAAATGTGTCAGAAAGGTCTTGTAAGTCTTAAAGCGTAAATGTGGCCGTAAATATTCAAGTACTTTTCACTGCATACGTTACTTATACTCATTGTAGTCTACTTCCGCTTTGACTGTCGAAGTCAGATCAGTTGTTTCTCTCGAAATTCCGTCCAGTGAAAAGGGGATTGTGGATAGGTTTGCAGAATTTGCGAAATCTTCCTTCCCTATACCACTACCGATACGGTATTCTTCTCAAAATCCCAGCCCATTCTGGCAAACGTCCATCCGATGTAATCCGTCTTTTAATTTTGGATAGGGTTCTGGTAGCTGCAAATTCGCGAATAACAACAAATGAATCATCGCCACATGTATATTCCAAAAGATAGTGTAGCGGTCGCTGCAACGACTTGTTGCAAGACACGCTGGTATAATGCTTGATTGGAGTCGACGCTACAGCTACAGTTCCCGTTGCACGCACTAGTTGACTGACTAATGACCGCTCTGAGTACTCTTGCAATCCTGATCACACACGCAGATCCAAGGAGCTTTCTTTACTAGCACAGAACAGCCAAATAGTAGTAATTAGTGGTCAGAAACTTGTAGATTTACCAGGTTCAATGATACTGCGGTTCAATAACAAATAAGAAAGAATAAATGAAGCGAAATAGAGCCAATTGTCTATCTTACGTCTGCCGCGTCAGCGCGCCGACCTCCATATGCGGGCTCTGAGAACACGTGCGTCGCCGTCACAGCTTGTGGTTTCGAGAGCANGGATATGTTTAGATATCCCGGTTCGAGAGTGACCTATTTACGCTTTCGCGCACAACGGAATTGGGACAGTCATTTACACTCCCCACTTAAGGACATTTTTGTGCAACACAAAATGTCTTAACTATTTTCGTAAACAATGTGGCTCCACGTCGGGCATCGGNCTTTTACAAACATTACATCGAACACAAAGGGAGAGAATAGACCCTAACAGGCAACAGGTAACAAACACAAACAAATGCTAATCACATACATNATANAGCNATAATACAAAACANACANNGATAATCTGAGACCAAANCACNAATTATACTANCATNAATCACCNACAGTNTNATNCTCGGACACTTCAATACAATTCGAAACAGCGGGAGCAGAGCACGGATGCAAGCTAGTTAAATGTAACTTGTCACATTTCCTACAAACTACGCGGTTTGGACAATCTTTACCATGGTGCATTCTAGTACATCTTTCCCCACATCCATAACATAAAAACTTGTCACGCATAAACGATATTCTTTCAGAAAACGGTAAATTCTCAAAATCCACACAATCTGGGATATGGTGGTCATTTTTTCCACAAAACATGCAATTATATTCGCCTGACATAACATTAGTACCAAATGAAACACATGGCCTATCACGGCCAAACTTTTGAGCAGATTGCGTGATATTACTATTTCGGTTTTCATCCAACATTCTGAATTCTGGCATATTTCGACGTTCAGACTGATCTCTCACAAATGACACAAAATACTCAAATGGGGGGTAGCAATTTACATCATTCATCTGTGCCTTGTACTTTGACACTTTACAACGCCACTTATCAATAAGTGACGGAGGTAACTTTTTCACAACGTAAACATGATTTGACGAGTAATCAAGAGTGCCCAACTCTGGCAAAAACCTTTTGTTCACAAAAACTTGCTCCAAGAAATCAGAGAATTCTTGCAGCCCAAGTCTATCATTTTCCTTTATATGACGCCAACCTTTTAATTTATCTAGAAAGGCCTGCCCAACAACGACAGGGCTTCCATACCTACTTCGCAAGTCACTTATTGCTTTTCGATAAGATTCCTCGGTACCATGCAAAAAATAACATTTCACAACTTTCAACGGGCCCGGACCAAGATGTTGTTTCAACAAATTCATCTTTTCATGAACACAATACACTCTATCTTCAACTAACGCTTTAAACGAATTTTCCCATTCCATATAATTAGTTTCATCGCCATCAAAAACCCAAACTTTTATATCGGGTATTCGTGTCAACGGTTTCATGTTATACTGACTGTCAATTGGTATATCAATTGAATGATTAACTGGCATCTTTATAAACGTGTTTCGGCCGGTTGCTTCCGGTTCAACATGTGGGACACTGTTCATTTTCACAGGAGATTTATCAATGACTGAGGGGTAGGATATGGGTTCACTAGATTTGATATTACATTTCCCAACTTCAGGACGAACATATGAGTTACTACTAATAAAGTTTTGTACCTTGGCTTCCGAATTCAAGACGGGAACCTTACTTCGTATTTCTGTAAAACTTGCTTCATCACGAACGACATCTTCGTCGTCATCAAGGTCAAAGGGGTTTTCTTCCCTTTCAATTTGCTTGCAAACTTCGATCATGGCTAGTTTTTCAGCTAGCTCAGACTCCAGAGACAATTGCTTCAACTTTGCTTCGTTTTCCATTTTCAATCGTTCGTTTTCAATTTTCATTCGTTCCATTTCTGCCTTGCATTTAGTTTCATTTTCGAAAGCCTCTCTTTTTGCTTCCGTTTCTCGCTTCGTAAATTCAAGTCTGGTTTTCAGAGCAGCCGCTTCTTTTTGATGACCATAAAATTGCTGTTTGTGACTGGTGCGACTGTTTTGCGTACGACGACTCGATCTCGAGCTGGCTCCAGATCTCGCGAAGCTACAGACGGATCCATTTTCGGATGGAAGCATCACGAAATCCGTAACGGCTTGCCGGACTTTTTCAAATTTCATTTCAACCAACCTCATGCTGTTGGCGAATTCCTTGGTTTCCGTATTCTCGGCGTAGTTCGAAATAATCTCTTCAGTAATTCCCTTCAACTCGTTTCGATGGCACACAACTTTTTTCATTTCTTCCCGCACTTCCTCCTTATTTGTGGATAGCGCTATGGCAGTCTCAGTTGCATCAAAACATCTTTCAACTTCTCTTTTTGTTTCACGGAACTGACGTTCAAATTCAACCAATTTCTGATCGAATCCATGGAAAGTGCCGTCACTACTGGTTGGAACATCAGAACCCACTGACTTGCTCTTCGCGGGGATCTGGTCCACTTTTTCTTTTTTGACACTTCCACGTTCGTCTTCAACATTCTCTGAACTTGGTAGAACTGGGCAGTCGGCACTCGTCTCTGACGTTGCCACAGTTTGACTTTGTACGGCTGAGCAGTCAGCTATCTCTGACGTTGCTGCAGCTTCCATTATTTTTAACTTTTCCGACTTTCAACTTTATGACTGGTAAAGTTTCTGACTGTAGCGGTCGCTGCAACGACTTGTTGCAAGACACGCTGGTATAATGCTTGATTGGAGTCGACGCTACAGCTACAGTTCCCGTTGCACGCACTAGTTGACTGACTAATGACCGCTCTGAGTACTCTTGCAATCCTGATCACACACGCAGATCCAAGGAGCTTTCTTTACTAGCACAGAACAGCCAAATAGTAGTAATTAGTGGTCAGAAACTTGTAGATTTACCAGGTTCAATGATACTGCGGTTCAATAACAAATAAGAAAGAATAAATGAAGCGAAATAGAGCCAATTGTCTATCTTACGTCTGCCGCGTCAGCGCGCCGACCTCCATATGCGGGCTCTGAGAACACGTGCGTCGCCGTCACAGCTTGTGGTTTCGAGAGCAGGGATATGTTTAGATATCCCGGTTCGAGAGTGACCTATTTACGCTTTCGCGCACAACGGAATTGGGACAGTCATTTACAGATAGTAACGTCTAAGTTGTGACTATTGTGCAACTACTTTTGGAAAGTCACTCTTTGCACTTGACAACCGTCAAAGGTACTACTTCGGTTATCTCAGTGGACTTATCGAGGAGGGAATAAAAGGCGTCTTCGCCCCCCCTCCCCCCCAAAAAATGCAATTCGTTTTCACTGCGTCCCCGCAGAATTTCTCCACCGTCAAATCTTGTATTTCCCATCCCAAATTTCATCCCTGATAACAATGTGTCCTCTCCCATTCACCGGGGAATATGATATGCAGTGCTGCTAATTTTCGTACGATTACATTGCATATGCGTACTATCTGCACTGCATAGGTGTAATGTAATTTTGACGAAATGCGAGCGTGTCGAATTCCTAGATAAGAAGCACTTATCATTGCCGAGATTTTGGTATGATATCGCCTCGCCGTTGAGCTTGTTTATGTTGGAGAATGATTGCCGATACGTCACACGAGACTCACTTATGTATTTTGCCGGTACCCAAAAGCAGGCAAATCCCACTCGAAAATTTCGCTGCTCCAAAACAACTCATTGCTATTGAACAAGGAAGGACACTCGCTGGGCATGTGCGCCGGGCATGCTCTCACCAATGCTATTGCACGGCTTGCCATCGTGATCGCAACGGCAGTACGTCACGCTCTGTACAGTGGCAGTGCCGATAAATAACAACTCTCCGAGAATTGGTTTCCAGTTTTCCCGTAATTTCTGTGAGCGTGGCGTCGCATTTGATTCTCTAGAAACAAAAAAAAGTGAATCGTAAGGAAAGTATTACGCCACAGGGCTACAACAGCCACAATTTTTGTTTCCAAAATACCTTCTCACGTGTTTCAACGTGCCTCGACACGCCTGGATAGGCCGGACTATTACTCAACTAACTCTGTTCTATCGCTACCGGCCATCTCGAGATGTCGCAATGGTATCGGTACGATTGCGAAATAACACAGTGTCTGATATGTCTGGACCTGGAGCCCGTTCAATACCCATCAGTCTGAGTCAACATTTTGTTCTTTATAATTCAACGCCGGCTCGCCGCCGGCTTATTCGCGATCTTCAAAGCACTTGAATGACCTTTGGAGTGCGTTTACGCTGCGTCGTTAGGGGAATAGCTCTTTTAAATGTTCCAAAAATCGATCAGCCGTTGCTAACTGGAGAGGGGTTTCAAGATTTTCGAGCACGGTGAACCTCACACTTGTAACTGTCTCCTCTCAGTTTGTGAGCTACCACAGAGGATTACGGGGCATTGCCGACCCAATTGTAAAATACAGCCCGTTGGTTATCAGTGTTGGGATGACTCGAGTCATGACTTGACTCGAGTCAGACTCGAGTCACCTTTTTCGAATGACTTGACTTGACTCGAGTCACTTTGCTAAAATGACTTGACTTGACTTGACTCGACGCATCAGAAATATGGATTGACTCGTGACTCGGAGCAAAATTCACGAGTCAATTTCAAGTCATCAAGTAATCGGTGTCGATGAAAATCACTGAATCTTGCATATGTTCGGATTGTTCGCGAAACGCTGGTCTAACCGTGAGAGCGACCAATCATTTAATGATCGTGCAAATAGATTGACCGCAAACGACATGATCGAAGCTTACAGCTTACGTTGTCGTAAACTAGTATAATAAAGTAATTAATCTCTGTTTTTGCCTTAACCAAACCTCTTGTTTTATTGAAATTGAAATCGAATATATGAAATTGAATTTGAATATATTTTATATAGTCCTCATCCATTGACGCAGGCTCGAATTGCATCATATCGATTTGTAAATGCGTAATGTATCGCATCCTATCAAATCGTATCTATTCTCTAGTTTGGCTGGTAACTATAAACTGTGGTTTAGCAGTTCTACGTATATGTGAGCGATACAGCGCCTTCTTGCGTGCATATTTAACTCTATATTCGTTCATCGGTTCAAAATCAATGACCACTCAATCTGTATTTCAGACAGCTATCAAAATGCAATGACGTCATCATGCCCCATACTTCGAAAAGGCAACTTGACTTGAATTGTGACTTGACTCGTGACTTGACTTGACTTGACTCGACTTGACTCGAGTCACCTCCAAAAATCGAGTGACTTGACTTGACTCGAGTCACCTTTGAAAATCGATTGACTTGACTTGACTCGAGTCAAAATGGGCAATGACTCGAAATGACTCGTGACTCGAAGGTAGTGACTTGATCCCAACACTGTAGT
>ATSW01120817.1:0-13370 GCA_000444245.1 Botryllus schlosseri
CAAACCTTCTTTGTTGCCATTGTCACATTACGCATTACACGGTCTGTGCTTCAAATTGTTCCGTGATAGGCTACACGTTTCAAAATACCTATTTCGCAAACCAAGCCAATCAGTAATCGTTTTTACTATGAGATATCTATCCATGGTTATACCCTCTCTCCCCGAAAAAACGCACAATTTATAGGGATCAGCATTTTGGCGTCGGCCGTCACCGCGTCACGACACACCAAGAATGACGTTAAAAAAGTCGAAAAGTCAAACTCGATGGCGAGGAAACCTTGACCAAAAGTACCTACCGCCTCACGTTCCCCGAATCCGTTCACCAAGCCGCAACTGTTCGGAAGGCAGCGATCAAGGCAATAAGCATGAGTATCCCAAATAGGCCTACCTTTAATGTCTTACTATAAAAACCTGGATTAAAGAGAATTCAGAATGTATCACGTTTAACGTTGTTTCGAAATATGACAAAAAATAAATGTTTTTTGTAGTTGTTAATTAACCGTCATTTTTTCGTCATCTATTATCAACACATCTATTTGAGTAGAATTTATCAACAATGTAATTCACTAATTACAGTTTAGAATTAAATTAATACGCTGGAGAATACAGCTTAACATTTTGACTCGGCCCACCGAGAAAAATAATTGCCCACCGCTGAGCTAGATCAACATGGCCGCTGGGCGTTATATTTTCATTTAAAAAATATATATATTTCTTGATTTAGGGGACATGTGTTGCGATCATGGCCAAACGTGTCGTCGGAAGCGTTATTATGACATTCACCACCACATATCTTGGTGGTTTAAATGGATTCAAGGAACTCGATTCTTCGTATCAAATCGAAGGCACGAACACATATTTAATGAAATGCAATTTCAGGATTCATTCTGAAATATTAAAAGTCTACCCAATATATACATAAATGGTATAATGTTATTTTCAGGAAGTTTCATTATGATGCTGTTTATCACTAGCTTACAGTAAATATTTGCGGAAGACATATGACGATAACTGAGCTCTATTTGAGCCAAAAGGTGAAGGGGTCCACGAAGACGATCCGATCCGTTCTGCAGCTAAATAGTCTCGTCCCTGTAGGTAACACGGCGCACTAGTCACAAGCCAGACTCTTCACCGAGAATTACGCACATCTAGCTGCACACCATCTGACATAGTGCCTCTTCACTGGTTTATAAATATTGATCTGCTCGTAGATACCCACTGCGACTGTTAGAAGACTAGATACCCCATCCTTGGAAAACGACATTCCCAAGACTTCATGATGATTGGATAAACAAACGATTTTCAAATAGTTTATTTTCGCACACCAAACACGTTTGATTATTATAGAACAAATTACAATTGCAAGTAATTTGATGACACACAAAAATGACAGCTACAAAAAAGGGGATTCCGTAGTCCGAATTCGCAGTAATCGGTGAAATGAGTTAATCAAAGCCTGGCACTTNCAATTCGGCAAGCAATGAAAGGAATCAAATTTGAATTGAACTCNGGTATGCACGACAACAAACTGTTGCGATGGAATTAACGAACCAAAANGTCTACGGCAATATTGGCGTATATGAGCAGATGTATGCGCCAAAGGAGACGCGTCGGGGCACTACCATCTATCACAAGTATATTTGGCGTAGTAGTGCATTATTGAATTTATGAAAGTTCGAGCAATGGTTTTGAATACCATAAAATTCAACAACATGTAAGCTACGCTTCTTCTATACCATATTGTTCTACACAATGCATAGCAATGGAGTGTTCCCGAGAACCAACTAAAAGACAATGCAACAGTAATCACACAAACATTCCATTAGTTTCAACAGACTTTTCAAGGAGCTTGAAAATCAAACATGCGATGCTACGCGTAGCCAGACACAGAGAGAATTCGGCAATTTCCCTTCCAACACAAAGCGAAAACAAACTTAAACTACCTGCAATTGATTGGTGTAGAGAGAACAGCGATTAAAAATCAATTCTGGTAACATATCGCTCTCATGCTCTTCATGTTCACAACATTGTTATTTATAATTTCTCCGCCGTGGAAAGACACTCATCTGCTAGTCGGAGCAAACTACGTACAGTGCTCGTTTGGCTATTTTATACTTTGACATCATTTGCTTGAAACTGGTTTACATTCTTTCAAACTAGGCACTTCTGCTGTGGTTACGTTGTCCACTGCTGTTTGTTCGGATTCCACTGATTTTGCATTCTGATTCTCGGCGGGTTTGGCGGTTGTGCTGTTACGAAAATAAAATAATGTATGTGTCAGGCAAATCTAGGCAGCTTAAAAATGCCGAAGTCACAAGTGTCGTAACATAGCTGACATGCATCAACATGAAGCATAATAATATTACTGCACTACAAAAAGGTAATTCCTTGAAGATGTGCTGCATTTTGTTCATAACAGGTCGTCACAAATGAATTGAACTGGACTGTAGGTGTAAGAAANATATTGCAGCAAGCGGTATCATCTAGCGCAGTGGATCCTGATCTTTTCAGTTCGAGTACCAGTGAACTTTNAAAAATCAAAATCCATTCNGAATACAAAAGTATGGAATTGAGCTTTAATTTAATGAAAAAAATTGCCGATGTATTGCTGATATTACACTTGTTATGCGTGGTTCTATTGAAATTTGTACAAGGCAATTCTGTTCAATCTTAGTTTAGAATATTTAGTATTTAGTTCATCTTGAAGCGATTCTTGCCGTTGTTTGCTTAATTCTGTTTCAAAGCACGAATTTCATTCGGTCAACTAANCATTTGNTCAAATGTTAAATGACCACTGGTTTATATGAATGTCTTACGCAAATNTNAGGATACTCACTCGACTGTGACGCGCACAATGCCACTGATTGCGTTTATAAGTTCCACGACACTGCTCAGGCTGGGCGGCATAACTTGCAACGGTGGTATCGCAGCTTTGCTGCCCTTCTTGTAAATTTCATTCATCTGAAAATTCGGATCACAAGATACATGGTAACATATGCCGCTACAGAGTGATTGAGACGAGGCAAGTTCGTCAATAACAGTTTCACGTGAGTTGTCAGCATCTTCAGAGCAAAGCCATAAGATACATTGGTATGTCAGATCCTACCAAACACAGTAAACAAATTCAAGTTTGTAATGTTCAATAGAGTGACAAGCAAATCAGTACACAAGATGCCAATGTGCAACGCAGTTGATATCCAACAACAACAATATGCCAACGTGTTATCAGTACCATGCGCTGTGCCAAATGGTTTTGTTCAAGAGACCACTCTGAACATGTTTGCCAAAATTGCAATGACCTCTTACCAGAATAGAATGAAAATAGAATCTCTTCAGGCCAAACAGGAACCAGGGTTGTAACCATGTCACAATGCTCCGAGTCACAAGTCAAATTCACTTATATTGTTTTGACTCGAGTCATTTTCCATTCACCACCGAGTCAAGTCCGAGTCCAAGTCATTATGTTGACTGCTCAGTTTCCAGTTAAAGTCTTGTTAAACTCACTTTATATAACTATATTTGGTGATATCGAATGTTTCGCATTTATAATATACTAATTTTCCTCACTTTTAGCAGTTTCTGGTCGCATTATCAAGTACCAGTACCAATCAGACGAAATCCCAAAAGGGTGATTGCTTCACAATTCTTCGAAATTACAATGAAATGTCGGTCTTGGCCGTCTGAGTCTCGAGTCAATGACTTGGTTCGAGTCATGCGCAATGACTTGAGTCCAAGTCGAGTCAATACACAAATTAACTCAAGTCGAGTCAATTCCGTATTTTGAAAAAACGACTCGAGTCAAGTCGAGTTATCAGAAAATCGTGACTCGAGTCGAGTCATGACTCGAGTCATTACAACCCTGACAGGAACACACATGACATGGAATGTACTGCAACCAACTCACCGTTCTCTGTAAGCTGACAGCTTGCTGAGTGAGGTGCCTCAGGAACTCTGCGCTCTCTTTAGTCTTGTCGTGCTCATCGCCAAGCACGGTTTGATACATCTTGTAAGTCTGTTTTTCGTGATTAAGAGCTTGCCGAAAATTTCCCTTACAAGAATACGCCCTCGCGACCAAATGGTAGCTGAAAATTGTAGGATTGTAAATTCATACAGTGGCACATTTATGACGGTAGGGAACTGGGCATAGGAAACACAGGTGTGCAACAGAACATTACCTCATTGCGAGTTTCAAACTCTGTTTTCCAACTAAAACGTTGATTCTTAGCGCTTCGAGAAGGTAACTCAGAGACAGGTCGTATTCCTGAAGACCGTGCAGTACAAGACCGATCGTACTCTGCGCAAAAAAACAGTAATATAAGCAACAGCTTAGGCGCGATAGAAACATAGGCGCCGACCACCTCGTACAAAATGCTCAAACGCCCAAGTGATCTGTGACCAGTAATTAGTAATCAGGCGAATCGATGCGACCTCGTTAGAGACGTCTTCGATTTCGATATGCGCGTGTGCCAGGCGCGTAGCCACGGGGGTTTCGGGGGTCGAACATCCCTATTTGAAACGCGAAACCCCGTCATTTTGAAATGATCATTCTAACTCTAATATTGAGTTGCAATTCAATAATTGTGTAATCAATGTTCCGCGCAGCGGATTCGCGAGAAACGTGTTGTCAATTAGCGAGAAGAATCTGTGATGATCTCCCGCTGAGATGGTCGCGAAATTAGGTCATTCATTCCCGTGCGCGTGGCAATCGTCGCTAGCCTGATTTATCGCGTCTCGATCAAGCCTGGTTGCGCAGGCTTCAACAATCGCATCTGCAATAGGCCCAGTTCACACTATATCATCGCTTAACTGCGCAATCGCATCTGCATTGGCGGCTTCGGCCTGCTGTGCACGATTTCATCGCTAGCCTACACAATAGCATCTGCAATAGGCCTGGAGTGAAAGATATCATTGATTGCCTATGGCCTAACTACCGCGTCTCGGGCGTAGCATGCTTTGGCTCCTATCTCTCGCTGGTTTGGAGACAATGCGGTCGAGTTTACGCTAATTAGAGATTGTTTTATGTCATATTGATTAAAAAGCGACATCGCAAAACTGAATAACATCGAATCGCTGCAAACAGACTTTAACGTGCGAAATTGATTCCCGCTAATACTTGAAAGTAACGATCACAAGATGTGTATCATGTCTCGAGTTCTGAAATACGACAAAGGTTTGAAATCGGTGCCATCGAGTTCGGACATTTTGATTTGCGAAAACTGTAGCCGAGACTGCGTAATGCGCGCGTGTATTTAATTGTTCGCCGGAGATCAGGGACTCGCTAATTGACAGCACTCCCGTACTCTTTGGCAAGCCTATCATACGATTGAAATCGTCGATACGAAGAGATTATATGATCGCCATTTACACATGTACAATTGTACATGACCCGAATTCAATTGATGCTATATTGGTAAATTTTTGAAAAAAAAATCCAAATCCCCCTAATTTTTCGACTGGCTACGCGCCTAGCGTGTGCTGAGAAGCACCACCCTATATCTCCTCTCCTGACCAGGCGCCCAAATATACGTTCTGCTTTTCTCAAGTCTAAATTATGCGTGCCCATATTCGTTTACAAAACCATTCATGAGCTAGCTAGCTAGCTAGCTTCGTGATAGGTAATAGGAGCGCGAAATTGGAGGGTGTGTTGGTGTGTGCCTGCAAATTGGAATACATTTCTGCGCAGATTTGTTTCTCTAACAAGGCTTTGCCAGTGACATTAATCAGAAAATGTAGCAATACAGCTTAAACACCGATATAATGAGAAAACAATTGTCGCGACGAAAGCTACTCAATACGGTGTCACATTCAAAACCGATTCGTGGCGATACTGATTAGAATACACGCTTTCTCATTTGCCACCACCCATATTTATTGTTATCTACTTGATACATTCGTACTCCGAAATTGTCGCACAAAGTCATTTTTCCAGTGTTTCTTTCATTATTAACGTGCAGTAGGCCATGCCATGCCATTGTTAAATATTGATGCATCACAAGATTATTGGTGGCACAAATTCTGATTTTATACGATTCGTTAGAACAGGGACCTTCTACATTCCGATAAACTTGATTGCTGGATGTACTCGTATCGAGAACAACACTATCGAATATTAAACTATTAGGCATTAGATAGACAGTGGATTTCTATTGGTAAGATCGCGGTATGCGTCCGGAAGTGGAATTAATTCTAGCCCAGGGGTGGCCAATCCGCGCCCTTAGAAGGAAATTTGTGCGGCCGTCAACATGTACTTCAATTAGTATGCGTTGGCGGCCGTCGACATGCAGATTGAATTTACGAATTGACCGATGAATTCCCAAAATGCTTCGCGAACGTAAATCGGGAAATGCACCAATGTTTTAATCATCAAACAATTGCCGCGATGCGAGTTGGTCAACGCGAAGCAAGAAACCGCAATTGACAATTACTGATTGGCTGCGCGATTTCGCGTTTGTAATTATCATTATTGTCAGCTTGAAGCATTCGAGAGTTGTGTGTTACTTGCAAGGCCAGTGCGTAGTGTATTTCGTTACTCACGCGGGGCATTGCGCGTGAATAACATTGATGCAACTGCAGATTCCGTCGGACGGACTGGTAGCGCAGGTCGCAGTTACACTTCAAATGATCGTACCGTTTTGAGATTCCATTTAATAACTCTACTGCATGGTTGATGATAACTGAGCGTATTTTCACGAACACGCTTTACTTAATCCAAAATTTCCTGGGTTGTTCTGGTCGTAGACAATTACAACTATTACAGATGGATAGCTATTATCAATACGCATACGTCGAGCCATAAATAACATCTTATACTATCGAATAGCCTGTTCAAAATGCAGATTGAATACATAAAAACGTTTTGCGCAAAATACAATTCGCCACAACGTTCGCGTGAATGTGCGCGCGTGAGATAAACCAGCGCCCGTGACCTAAATCAGCGCATCTCCGAGACATCAAATTCATTTGCAGATCTTTTCTCCTAACATGTGTTGGTTATGCCCATTGCCCATCTATTGGAATACTTATAATCAAAAATTAGTCGCACAGAAGATTCTTCGAACTGGAAGTAAAAATATGTTACGAAATAACATGCGCGGGTTTTAGCAATGTATTTTCTGTTGCTGTTGAAGATTACGCACATTGAATATTTTTGCTATTCATACTAATACAACAATACTGCCATGATGTTCTTCAGCGAGCTACAAGATCTCCGCTATTGATATGACAGCAAATTTATGTCCGTAAATGGCTTCACTTCTGGTGGAAATGTTTCACGTCTTTCCCGTAGTAGCGAATAAAAAGAAATGCACCGGCACATCAAAGCTCCGGTCGCGATTCTGGTATTGAAAGGTATTTTCGTGTCTGCTCGAGATTTCCGTCCACAACGCGCAGGTCATTCATGAAAATTTGACGACCAGCAAAGCCAATGGCATATATTGCGCCACGCAATAAATTACTTTACAAAAATATGGTTGAATGTCGATTTTCAATTTAGCGGATCGAGGTATGTAGAGTCTGCGGTCACGAACGCACTTCGAAACTGATTGCTGCGATGCGCGTGTTGTACAACAGCATTGTTAGTTTCAACACATGGCACGAACTCGTACAAAGGATGGATAAGCGATTACATATACCGGCGTTCTGAAATGAATCATTTCAACGTCCGCGATACTATGTTATCACCCAAACAATAACACGCGGTAATATATTTGCTGTTGTGATTAGCGAAGATTCGCTGTTGCAGATTACGCATATCGATTGCTGCTTTTCATACTAATACAGCATTTCCAACATGATGGTATTCAGTTCAGCGAGCTACAAGATCTCCAAAGCGCAATCGATATAACAGAAAATTTATGTCCGTAAATGGCTTCACTTCTGGTGAAAATGTTTCAGATCTGGCCCATGGTAGAGAACAAAACCTAAATATGGTTGAATGTTCAATGTCCATTGTCAAATTAGCGAATAAATAGGTATGTAGAGTCGGCGGTCGAGTTGTGCACTTCGAAACTGATTGCTGCGATGCGCATGTCGTGATAGCTGGGTTATCAGGATGCCTATTGGTTCAATAGACAGCCCTTGTCTCAAAGCGATTGTCTACATCACCATTGTCGATGAAAGGCTTGCATAATATGACCCGGGGCCTACGATAAGTTATCGTAGGCCCCGTATGACCTAATCTTTCTTCAAATGCCCAGTAAAATAGCAGTGAAACACTGCGTTTTATATTGCAGATATGACTACCTGTCAATCCAACCAATATATATTCAGTTCTACTTGTTGTACAAGAGCAAGGTGTGTTTCGATAAACACTATCTAGTACTTAGTAACTCGTACGAAGCGATTACATACATCGGCGTCCGGCACTGTGAATTGAATCATTGAATGAACGTCGTCAATACTACAATAACACGCCGCGCGTGTATGTGCGCTGAATGCGAGACGCCTGGCATCAATCGCGCTATAGCCAACTGTAGCCATCGGTATATCAGCGGTCGTTACAGTCGATTGTATTATCGTAAGAACCTCACTCGGGTCATTTTGGAATCCTGATATTGCTGTGAAATCAGTCAGGCGATGATTCTATCCCGAGCACGTCTATGTATGACGTAGTCGCAAATTCAAGAAGCAAATTCTCTTTTATTTTCAAAAAGTTGAGAACACTTCTTGGTATAGGGGCATCACATGTTTCTCTCTCGCTTTGAGAGTAGCTCAGTTGGTTAGGCGGCTGTTTCACGATTACAGCGATACATTGGGTGTCGGTTCAAGTCTCGTGGTTCGGATTTTATGAACATTTTTCTAAATGCATTGAAATTTGGACTCGAGGCCGGCCGTTCCAGTTGGGTTAAGGACTGAAGGGCCGATATTAAAACGTCATGCGAATGGTTTAACTCTGCACGTACACCAGTAAAGTGCGTTTTCGTGCGACGATGACGTCATCGATATGGAACAATTATGACGTCACAAGACTTCGCCACCTCGTAAAAAAATAAAAGTCAGCGCCTATGGATAGAAAAAAGGTTGCCCTCCTCTGTATTAGATTCTGTGCTCTTTTCGACATGACGATAAGTGCAGTGGGGGTCAGGCATGGGCACGATTTTTTTGACCATCGCCAGTCCAAAAAGGTTGAGAACTGCTGATCTACATATAATGCAAGAGTACGATGATGGTAAAAGATTGAAGCATAAACAGTGCTGTTCAACACCGGACACGCCACACTAGCGACATCAAAGAAGCAAACGTACGTTGATTTGAGCCATGTCAGGATGATCCTCCCCGAAAATTACGCTCATTAGGTATTTTGCACGGTACAACAGCCGTAAGGAAGACAGGATTTGCGAGTTGGCAAAGCAATACACGGCCAAGTTGATGTAGGCAAACATGGTGGAAGCGTGATCGATACCTGAAATAGCAATTGGAATACAGTTCAAGCAAAGACATCAGAACAGAACAGCAGATTTAAATAGTGCAAAATATTGAGTTCCTTTGTAACGTTCTCAATTTTAACAGTACTACATTAGACTGTGACCACTGACTAGATAGTCAGCAGCAGAGTACTCAGATTTGAATGAAGCACGCAAAATAGCCGTACAGGCGTACACACATATTTGGCTCAGTTTTACAGTCATAGCACTTTACCTTACGATGATGCTTCCAATAGAAAGGAAATTACGGCATATTGAACAGTAAAATTCAGAGTCAAATAACTATTCGGTTACAAAATGTCAGATGAATAGCCACATGGGTAATAAATCAACCAAAATAGGTGTGTGACAAGTTTGCTTTGCAACCACCGTCGCACTCTTTGTCACAAGTGTACGAAGTGCCTATAAGAATGATTTGACTAGCTGTCTGCAAAACTACATTATCTTACCCAGAACACGCTCAAACATGATCAACGCTTTTTGCTGGTTGCAGACAGCCTCCGCGTATTCGCCGGCAATATATTGCAACCGAGCTATGCTTCTGTAGCACGTAGCGATTTCGAGATGCATCGCTCCGTACACGTTATTGAAAAGTCCCAGGGATTCGGTGATGTACTCCACTGCTTGTTTGAGGGCCCCTGAAATTCAAAGTGAAAGAATCACACATTGTACATTCAGTGATATCCACTTGGAGGTTTTGCTCGAAAAAGCGGAATTAGTCTGTATACAGCCGGCACATACCACAGTAGCCCAGAAGGTTTGTAGCTAATGACATCCAATTACAAGCAATAGTTTAGCACAACTAGAATTTTTAGCAGATTGGGATTAACCAATATTGATTTGCATTCAAACTCATGTCAGTTAATAACTTAACTTGGCTCCATCAAGTTTGCATCAATAGCTTCTTTAGAATAAGATCATTAGAACACAGTGCCGGATGAATTACATCAAATTCTTCACCAGTAGCTCAAGTTTTGAATGCTAGCTGAATATACGCTGGTAGCGGAAACGTAGTCGGCAATTTCACACAGACCTTGCTGTATCTTAACTTGGCCCGTTGCAAAGAAGTGATACGCATCAGTAGCTCTCGGAGGCGAATGCTTGACAATCGGATATACGTCAAGGATATCATCTTCGGTAAACGTTGGCTTGTGCTTGTTGATATAATCATATTCGCGAGACAATACCTACAAAACGAGATAGTATTTTAGTGCACATCACAGGTCACAATAGTTGTATGGAATCATGGGCCCAAGTTGACTAGACCAGGTGGTAGAATTATATCGAAGACAACCAGTAAATTACGGCTTCTGGCTTACTAATTGCCGATGAGCAGATGTAAATACCTGGATTCCGTTCTTCAGGCAGAAACATCGCAGCATCACACCTCGCGGAATTTTGTACTTTTCGAACAGCTCGTCCGTGCTGCTCACGTCGGATTCGTGATCAAAGTAATCTTTGGCTTCTTCCGAAATTTGACTCCACAGTGATGAAGGCGTCAACTTGCTCCAGTCGCTCCTGACATTATTCGACTTACCCTTCTTGCGTCTCTTTTTATTGCTGTGAAAATGAAGCAGAGGCATTTGAAATAGCGGTTTAAATTCAGGTCATATGAAATGCCTGAACCAGAAAGCCAAGATATAAGATAGAGTGTCCTTCAGCTTACTTTAAGTGTGGGTTCGCCACAGCGGATCAGTGCTAATTGATCTAGTGTTTCGCCGAATTTTTTTCAGGATGACAACGGTGCCATACTTGCCACAGCGGATCAGTGCTAATTGATCTAGTGTTTCGCCGAATTTTTTTCAGGATGACAACGGTGCCATACTGCCAAGTATAACTTATTGAGAACTGATTCTGTCCGCGAATACCAAATGCTGTATATACTACGCACAAATCTGTTCTGGGTGACTTTTACGAGACTCGATCATCATACGTCATAAATTGCAATATACTTTCACACTGTTCCAGTTTTTGAACCAGCTATAAAAGAGAGTCTGCCATTGCGTTCCCTCATGCTACTTTTGTAGATGATACCAAACTGGAAACGGGCATATATCACTTTTCTATCCCACATCCCAATTAACTTTCATACTGAAAGTTGGCCTGTTGATTCAGGTCATTTATCAAATAGATCAGGACTGCACTACGACTCAATTTCAGCTCCCCTTGATAATTTTCGATAAGCATTGGATAGAAACAGCGATCTTTTCATTGATATGTGGGCTGGAAGCCAAGTCCATAATCTAACACTTTCAATAACCGAGACGGAAGCAGTAGAAAAACATGCACTGTTCAGAACCAAAAACAACAACTTGCCGCATTCAAAAGAATGAAAACAAGTGGTACCTGCTTTCCTGCTCTACTGACGGCGCCGAAACTTTCGAGGATGACAGCAAGCAGTTTAAGAAATGAACTATTGCGGCGCATACGCATGCTTGAGGTACACTTTGTAGGTAACTTCGGAATAGATGGCGAACGCAACGAGAGTAGAGCTCTGTCGTACATATACGCTGGAAAAAACGACCTTGAATTAGAGCTATAGAACAAAAGACCTAGTATAGCGTATTAGTACTGTTTAACTAATCGATTTTGCCTCAGAATCAATAAACAATTTGAAAGTTAAGGGAGCAAAGCTCTGTGTTTGAACGTTTTTGTTACATTACGACTAGGTCAATAATTTTCATTACTCGTCTCGAGAAGTGAGAGTTTAAGTTTGGAATGCGAGTAAAAGTCAATTACATGCTTTGATTTTGACCACTTTATTACAGATTCCAACAACTTTGAACACACCGACTTCAACATTCCTGTAAATCTACTCAATTACATTATTAGTTGTTATTGCTTGAAGAAATTGCACGCGCAGAAAGAAATGAAGTTTGTGAAAGCGAAAACGTAACGACCTCTGCAACTGCAACATCACTTTTAGTGACGTTTAAGAGCAATTGGTTTGATTTTAATGTAGTTGCAGTTGCATTTTAACAAACTGCGACTCCAAAGAGTGTTACAAAATGTCCGTGACTTCATCAAGATAAAATGCAGAGTAACTCCGACTCCACAGCCCTCATTTCGACGACACACTAATACAATTTGCACTCAAAGCAAGATTCCTAAACATGATTTCAGGCTCTACAAAAAAAAGTGCGCACGACCAAGACGCCTTCAAAATTACCTTAAGATAAGTTAGCTGGCTGTTTTCCGGCAGCATCCGCAGAATCTTCCCCAAATATCGGATCCCGATTCCTCGTTCGTGTAACACGTCAACCAAAGACTGCCCGTCGACCGGAAGAATGGATTGATGTGCGCATTCCCTGATCTGCAGACGAGGAAAACAGGGTAGTGAATAATAATGAAATCGGAGATTGTGACTGGCAGGCCCGAGAATCTTACAAAGGTGGGAATCTGAACGGCGACCAAAAACTCGGCGGCTTCCTTTACGAGATCGACTTGACATTTGACTTCTTTGTCGGAATCGGCGCTGCGCACGGTTCTTGTGTACAAGTCGGGGTTGAACCGCAGATCAAACTCTTGATCCGTGCACGAACCGGCCTTTCTGGCGGCTTGCTTGACGACTGTGCGATGCATCGAGCCTAAAAGATTTTCAATAAATATTCCCATGTACACAAGTACACAAAAACATGTGATCAAAACTGGAGACGATCAAACATCATTGTCGCAAGACGTACCACCACATTCACCCACCATCAGATGTTCAAAGTTTCTGCTGAAAATATGCCATCAGTCTGTTTCCATTTCTTGTCATATTAATGATACAAAATCAAACTGTTTTATCGGTGGTACCCAAAACTCTACTTCAGAGCTGAATAATTCAAGCATTATCAAATCTGTCGCTGACACTACTAAAGTGGAAGTATAAACTTGTCAAGCATCAAAAAGCACTCAATAATGTCACCGGCAAGGTAGATTGAAAAAGCTTAGTGGTAATAACAA
>ATSW01120848.1:0-10127 GCA_000444245.1 Botryllus schlosseri
TCTACTTGAGTAAGTACCAGAAGTAGAGGAAAACTACTTGAGTACTTCGAAAAAGTAGAATTACTTCGTTACTGACCACCTCTGGCCATATACCGTCTGCAGTGAGATATTCCGTGATAGCATGTACTTGTATCTCGTGAACTATATCTCCGGACTGCAGTATCTTCGCTGAGACAGTGCGCCAAACTATAGTTGACTCTTACTTAGTAACGCGCTCCATGTGATCTTTTTGTCTTCTCGTCGCTCCACGTAGCTTAACGATTCATAGTACACGTGGAGTCCAACTAGATTTTGCGAAACTTCTTCTTTCGTAGCGTTTTCCCAAAATGTTATCGGTGAATTGTAGTAAACTGCCTATTGTTGAAAGTAAAAGCGATTTCTATTCAGAATATTGAAAATTAGCTGAGTATGAGTACATGCATGATTTTCCGTCGTTTCACCTAAGAATACTTTTAGACTACTACCACGCATTTTCATAATCTTTGACAATGTGTAGGGCTGAGAGTAGTGAATTGAGTAGCCTACGCGAATCCGATTCGTGTACCCTACTGATTGCTGATTTATTAGATTCTCAACTATAATTTAATCCTCCCACGTGGCTTACATAGTAGGCCAGAGGTCGGCAAACCCCGGAACGCGTGCCATTTGTGGCACGCGAGATAATTTTTCGTAACACGCCAAATGATTTGACGCAAACAATATATTAAAACCATGTTTCAACAACAAGTGAAACAGAAGTTTTTAAAATGTACGAATCTCGTGGGCGACCATAAAATATTTCGTAAATCAACATCAAATTGAGTCTTTTGGGGCAGATTTTAATTCTCTTGAAATTTTTTCCCGAGCTTCGCGTGATTTATTGGGACTTCATTTCTTGATTATAATGCGGGAACCCCTCACAAATATGCATATAGTATACAGAAATGAGTCCAACCGTAGAAAGAACGGCAACTTAACATCGTATGAAGCCGTTTGGATGCTTTAGTCGAGGAGTGTGCAGTGTGCACTGTGCAGCCTGCGGGAGCGCGACTATTATATGAACCGACATTTCGGCGCTGGACATTTTCACGCTATATAGAAGACACGACCTCCGCATGTTTGCCAAAACGTTCGACATTGATATGTCAACTGTCCGATATGACCAGCGCCTTACGTATCAAATGAGACCCACCGAGGAAGATAATGACCCCTGTGTCTAAATGCGGATTTGGAATAGTGCTCATCTCACGAAAGTATATATTATTTTACTTTGGTCTGATACGTGTAAGCGATTCCAGTATATCTGGAGCAACGACAACCTTCACCGCGACCTTTGGAGCTTAGCAGACAAATCTAATGCCAGACCAACCTAAATATGGCATCAAACTAACTTGTATGATACACTGATACAAGAGTGGGCACATTTTTCATCATTAGGACAAATATCATCGTAACCACATTGATTGACCTGTCACTGATTGGATATGGTAGTTAATTAACGCAGTTACCTTGGCAACGACCAAAGCAACCATAGAATAATTGCGCGACTAAAAATAAATGGTGCAAATAGTACGTACAGCGATATGTCTCTATAGTGAGTTACCGACCAATAATTTACGAATCACTGTCGTAACCGAGGCCGTTGCCAGGTGGAGATAACCGGTTGGTGGGATTCCGTGCTTGAAACGCTAAGTATGACAAAATTAAAAATGTTTGGCACGCCAGTTGGTAATAATTTCAATTTTTTTTACATTTTGGCACGCAGCATACAAAAGGTTGCCGGCCCCTGTATAGTAGGCCTATGTAACTCTACGAGGTTTCAACCTTTGTTTTGCTCATGGTTTATTAAATGCGGATATGTTGCAGTTTATTGAAAAACATCCAATTTCAACAACCAAACAGCGCTTAATTAACCAATTATAAATTCACTCCGAATGAATGAGAACGTTGTTGCTGAATTATCTCCACAAGACTTAGTATTCCGGGACTGCCTGCTGTCGATGGAAGTAAGCAGCGTATGTGAGCTGCTCACACAACCACATTGTGGCGAAATGCAGTATAGTCTCATAAGACAATTCATGTAATTTTCATGTGCATCAGCTGGTTCAAAGCGTCAAAAATAATCGCCAAATATGCCAAGCAGTTCCGGTTTTTCTGTTGCAGAAAATCCTTTATCTCCTAATGAACCGCGGACACTCTGGCTACAAGGTTCCCTCTTGACAACCATCATACTTTGGTGAATTAGAGTATAGCTTCTTATGTTGGTAATTTAGGTATTCGCACAACTTCCGTAATAGTATAGTTTAATATAATATAATTGGGTAATATCAAGCATGACGCACTGAGGTAACGTCGACATCGGATTGCTATCCGTACGCTATTACATGTCGCAAAAACCCATAGCCGCACGGCGTAACATTTATTGTCCCGAGACAAATGGTAGATCCCCGTGGAAATATAGTGTAGCATAAAATAGTCTTGGGTGCAGGACTCAAGTATACAAATGAATAATATACACATGAATGCTCCTATTGAAATAAACCCGAATAGATAGGCGAACAGATGAAGGATGGATGACCATTTGTTATAGTCTCGATTATTCGATTTTTTTTCCAGTGACGTAATATTTGGCGATACGACCATAGTGTCCTGCAATGGTGTGGACCATGGCCTACTAAAAACATAAATATAAATCTTATTCTGCTCGTGGTCCAGGAACCCCCTAAAATCAGCCTCGAATTTTGCGATGTAACTGGGTTTTACATTGTGACGCAATAATGCCGTCGGGAATAATATGGCGCGGTGAGTGTGAATGCGCAACAATGGCCAATAAGCTTACGGTTTGAGATGCTGCTATCGTCACTTGCCTCCATATGCATTGCTGCGTCACAATACCAAATTCCAATACAATGCATAATTCGAGGGTGATTTTGGGGGGTTCCGGTAGCTTTCGATTGATACCAATTTTATCAATTTTCGCGCTCGGCAAGCCAGTCTAAATAGCAGTGTTGGGATGACTCGAGTCATGACTTGACTCGAGCCAGACTCGAGTCAACTTTTTCGTGTGACTTGACTTGACTCGAGTCACTTCGGAAAAATGACTTGACTTGACTTGACTCGGAGGTTCAAAAATGTGCATTGACTCGTGACTCGGAGCAAAATTTACGAGTCAATTTCAAGTCAAGTCAAGTCACCGAGCGAGATAGTGTAACGGAACGGTTATGCGTCCGGCTTCTCGATCGGTAGGTGGTGGGTTCGATCCCCGGCCGGGTCATACCAAAGACTTGAAAATTGGTATCCGCAGCTATCCTGCTAGGCGCTCAGCAATCACGGATAGCAGGAGATAAAAAAAAATGGGGGCGCAGACTAGATGACCTCACGGCCGTACCGCAACTCCGTCGTCAAAGCATCGATGGTGCAGAATATCATATCTCTCTCTCTCATCAAGTAAACGGTGTCGAATAAATCACTGCATCTTGTGTACGTTCGGTTTGTTCGAGATACGCCGGTGTTACGTGTGATAGCAACCAGTCATTCACTGATTATACGTTACACCAGAGGTCTCAAACTCAAATGTGCTCGCGGGCCAGTTTTCCCGTTTTGACGACGCCGCGGGCCGCAGCACTTATAGGGGTATTCTATGTCTTTCCCAGTAGGCCTTATTAGGCGGGAATGAATTGTCCTATTGAAAGTGAGCCGATCCAGCAGACTGACAGTAAACACACATCGTCAAAATGTGATTTGCTCTTGTATCAATTTAGGCCTGGCACTAAAAGAATCATCACATTTATAACTATTTGAATAGAATTGTTGTTGTACTTGATATATATTAATTATAAGATATGGACATCATATGGGCTGACAAATTTATGATGCCATCATAAAAGCTATCGGGTTATAATTTTGCAGCTAATATGAATCAGATTGATAATAGAGACTGATCTGATATCAAAACATTTTTAGGTTGAGCATTGTAATTCCAGTCCAGGATTCGCGTGTACTTCTGATATGTAGGCTATTAATCTCATGGTCAAATATCTTCAAATACAGGAGCAGAAAAAATATAAGTATATTAATGAATGTGTCTTAGTGATTGAAATGTCGGAACGCCGAACGGCCCATTGTTGTTACATCGTTGGAGCGTGCCACCACGGTACTCGGTACCTTGAAGTGGCCTTAATAACATGGTTTAGCGACCAAATATGTAACTAACAGATTGCCCATGGTTGCCATAACTACTTGCTTGGTTAGCGAAATACCAAGCTGCGACCTTCTGATCTATTACTATTCCCCTGATACGCGATTAGTTTGTTGCGTCCATGTTTCTAACAAATTCACGACATTCCGAGTCACTCCGAGTCAACTCGAGTCATTTTCATTTTGCCATCGAGTTAGCTCGAGTCTGAGTAATTCTAAGAAAGGTCGCGTCCAATTCCAACTCACAAATTTCAGTCAAGGGTCAGGTTTTGTCATCATGAATTGGAAATGTGGCGAAATAGTGAATCTTCCCCTGCATGGTAGCGTTTGCAATGGATGTGATAGTGAAGTTTGACGAATAGATTCAGGCTTTCGGAGCAATTTAAAAGGGAATTTTGACTTTATACCCTGAAAAGATTTATGTGACACTTATATATTGTCAAATTATTAAAAATCTAAAATGTCGTCGCGGGCCGCACAAAATGCTCTGGCGGGCCGCATGCGGCCCGCGGGCCGCGTGTTTGAGACCTCTGCGTTACACTATCCTCCATTGTTATATCACAAATAAATTGACCGCAAACTAATTGATCACAGCTTACGTTGCCGAAGTAGTAGTAGAAGATTAATCTAAATAGCAATGTGTCTCTGTTTCTTAGACGGCTCAATGCTTACGTTGCGCAGTGCTCACATTTACCAAGCCTCGTGTATGATTTAAATCGAACAAATATAGGTTNCGCGTTTATATTNTTGCNGATGTGTAGNTGGGTAGTGTAGNCTATTGTACNATATCAATTNGTTTCAACTTCNCGAAGCTTCGTATTAGGTCCTCTATTTTAGCTGATAATAACTGACTTTAGCATGTAGCTGTACNGTTACTCACGTATTCTATTAGCGGTCCCACGTGTGCGTGAGGGACACAACGTCTTTCTGCATGTATTTTTAACTTGATATTCGTTATTTGATTCAAGATAAAGGACCAATTAATCTGTCTTTCTCACAGCTAGCAAAATTTAATGCCTTTGAATCATCACTCATACTTCGAAAATTCAATTTGACTTGAATTGTGACTTGACTCGTGACTTGACTTGACTTGACTCGAGTCACCTCCAAAAAACGAGTGACTTGACTTGACTCGAGTCACCTTTGAAAATCGACTGACTTGACTTGACTCGAGTCAAAATCTGCAATGACTCGAGATGACTCGTGACTCGAAGTTAGTGACTTGATCCCAACACTGCTAAATAGTGTCGTAAATTGCCTTTGGTCAGATGGAAAGATGACGTAACAACCCAATCGCAGCGAGCTGTGAGATTTGCTTGTGCCCAGCACACCATTGTAGGGCAATAGAGCTATCTACATGATACGACTGATACGATGATGATAGAGAAAGTTCTATTGAAATCTCTACTAGTTGCTGACTAGCATCCGCGACGAGTGTTAGCCTAAAACATCCGGGTGTATTCCAATATGAATATAGGCTATTGTTCAATTGTATATCATAACTCATCAGTCTCTTATCGACTAATTGTCGGTTGCCACATAATAGGCCTATCTACATGTCGCTAGATGTCCCGACAAATAGGCCTTTTGCAGGACTTCGATCACGTGACTAGGTCGCATAGCAACCACAAATTGGTTAGCAAGCTACTTTCTCGCGCACCTGCTTCAGTGCTAAATATCGCATATTGTACTGTTGATTTCTGGTTGTAAACGTTTCGGGAATTTGTTGTAGAAGTCATCAGAGATTCACCTATGCTAGATGTCAATCATGTACAAAGCATTTAGAATGATATCGTCAGAATTACGCAGAAATCCATCGGTAACGTAGTCGTATTACGGTACTCAACTCTGATCATATGTACTTAAATTTATGCATTTGAAGTAAAGCGATTGGTTTATATTCTGGTAAGAGTATTTGTTAGTTTAAGCAGAATTGTTTGTCTGTTGTGGAGCCTGATTTTGGATGGAAGATATGACTGAAGCAGCCGGGACGCGCAAGGATCAGGATATACTGTCTGCTGGTTTGGGTGCTGGCGTGCTGCTATAAAACCGCTGAACACATCGGAAGTATCTTTTGGGAGAGCCTGCCATCAAGACTAAGCAAAGCAGTGCAATTTATTGTTGCCTTATGCAATGCCGATCTTATTAGCACTACTTCACAACTGCGATTGAAGTGGATTTGGCAAATCACACGCGATTTTGATAAATAGTTGATGTCACATATGTGCGCTATTTAGCGAACTAAGGGAAGTAACTATCAAATAACTCTTAGAGCAGCTCAAACGCAGTGACAAGATCGGTCATCCTATACCCAGAGGTGGTCAACGTGGTCATTGTTGGGAACCGAGTACAAGTAATGCCTCATTTTATACTCCAGTACAAGTAGCACTAATTACTTCCAGGACATGTCCAAAGTACTTCAAGTGGAAGTAGAAATGAATTTCTGAAAAGTAGTCAAGAAATTCGTTACATGAAGTAGATTTGGTTGGGTCCCTTAGTTTTAGAAATTAATGCCACGTGACAACTGTAAACATTTTATGTTGCATCTTCTTGATCAACGCAAAAGGGTGATGACACCACAAATATGTGCAATTTTCAAAAATTAATTTAGTTACCGTGGTACTGGGGCTATTTTGCCCAGTTGTTATGACAACTTCACGCTTGAAGGGGATGCAATCATGCGCCAAAGCTACTTTCTAGTTGACAAAATCCCCAAACTGACAAAAAAGTACTACCTAAAAAGTGTCAAGTAGAGTGGAAGTAGCCTAAACTCATAATGACGCTAGTACTCAGGTAAAATAGTACTTCGTTGCTGACCCCCTCTGTGTATTGGTTCAACCAACTCAGAAACATCCTCTAAAGACGACGAACATTGTTTCTTTTGCATTGACTCCGTAATATTCTGAACTTATGATATTCTTTGATTCATTGAATTTACAAATAAACTTGGAAAGAAGTGCAATTTATTAATTTTTGTGCATTCGATACCCAGAGCATAAGAAATAGTTGAAGAAAAATGCATGTTAACCTTATCAAGTTCAATAACTGCCGAGACTCTTATGCCTATGTATTTTCATCTACCTCCATAGCCACTTGTCTAGACAGATTCATGGCATCTACGGAAGAGCGCTTGTCTTGCTGTACACAAATGAAATATCATTTTCGAAGCAGACATCAAGATCGGGAAAGAAGTTCAGGACAGTTAGTCAGTGGCCAGATCATCTGCTGACATTTTCTGTTGGCATGAAACCACGCTGCCTTCTACTGCATGACCGAATTTTATGTGGTGATAATAATTGGCTCCAGGCTGAATTCTTGACGAGGGCATCATCAATTTCTTAGTTGCCTATGTTCGGCTCTCTTGGGATAATCCATCAGATCATTAATTCGTATACATGTGGTATAGCCATGTCTTGAAACTCAGGATATTTGCACTGTGCCAAAGAGTGAAGTAATCCAATTCAGGCAATCAAGCAAGTAATCCAGGCCTCGGGACAGTTTGTTGCGCCCTCAATTGGAGCTGATGATCATTTTCTTCGGGTAGTGGCACTTGGCAGCATGACAGAATGATCAATAACTTGTAATATAGGTGTAGAGGTCTAAATATTTTGAATTGTTCAACTGAGAAGCCATACAATAGCATAGGATGTTTAATATATATATAGTATGTAGCACATGGCATGAATTCCTAACACATCAACGTACTGGCACTGGCAGTCATTGTCTCTAGGCTTAAAAATAGCAGTATCCTGTATATATTGCAATCGATATCAATCATCAAAATGCTGCAATGATTATCAACTACCACTACAATACAACTATAGTATAGTATACTTACTATCCACACCTAACTTAATGCTGCAATAAATATCACGCAGTCAATGTCCTGCAATGTCGAATTTTGTGTCATAAAATCATAGTTGACTACCATATAGCGGCTACAATGTCGATCATTTTGACGCAAGGAGTTTACATAGTTCATGAATCGAAGACATCAAACATATTTGAATCCTTGCGCATTTCCATGACACTTGCGTTTTATATAAAACGTTTACAGCCCGAAAACGATAATATACTGTATCCGAAATACGGCTACGTTAACGACGGATTTCTGCGTAATTCTGACGATATCATTCTATATGCTTTGTACAGGATTGGCATCTAGCATAGGTGAATCTCTGATGACTTCTACAACAAATTTCCGAAACGTTTACAACCAGAAATCAACAGTACAATATGCGATATTTAGCACTGAAGCAGGTGCGCGAGAAAGTAGCTTGCTAACCAATTTGTGGTTGCTATGCGACCTAGTCACGTGATCGAAGTCCTGCAAAAGGCCTATTGTTATCTCATAGATTGGGCCTGTCCTATTGAATCCAGAACATCATTCTAAAGAACTAAGAATAGCAGCCTCGGAAATTTGGTCTCGGTAGTCGGTACAGCATAAGAGATTTTGGCCTTGAAACTGGAGACTGTAACACGACACATACGTTTTTATTACTGTCTTATAGGTCTGCTGCGAAATCACCTTTGGAAAATATATTACCGAATAAATACGTGGATGAAAGCCTTGAACTTGGTACACTGTTACATGACATTATCGAGAAGTGGCCTCATGGCCCTTTTCGGTATGGTACACTGTCAAAATTAATGCGAACAGACCAACACCGAATTTTGCGTAAATTTTACTGAGGAATAGGCTGATCAAGTGATCAGCTGTTAGCCGCCATCGAAAACGAAATACGGTACCTATTGCGCTTGACAGGGGGTTGTAAGCAAATGGCTTGAAGGCCACAATTTCACGGTGAAATTGACATTGGAGAATATAATATCAAAGTAAATATTTGAATGCAAACTGAGAATGATATCATCATCTCAGTTAACGTTACCGCAGATACACCGGCTTTTGCGTGAAATCTGCAATGTGTTGTAGGCTAAAGTGTCAGATCGGAGCACATCTTTACCATACTCGACCTTGATAACGAAATTACTGCCCTAATCATTGAGTGCCAACCTTCAGACTTGGCACAGCGTTCGATACTAAAATCAAGACATACCTTACAAAAGCTTATGACGGATCTAGGTAAGGAGCATCGTTAAAATCAATAGAGACCAATACCGGCTTTGCGTATAATCTGTTAGCGATAAATGACGAGTCAGCTCTCACTCGAATTAGGAAACGAAATTACCACTAACACAGTTCAGTGACAAACTTAAAACTTGGTACAGCGTTCGATACTAACACTAAGACTTACCGTGCCAAATGTCATAACCGATCTCAGTATTGAACATCGTCAAAACCAATGGATACCAATACCGGCTTTTGAGTAAAATCTGTTTGCGATACATGACGGATCAGCACACACTCAACTTCAGAAACGGAATTACTACCCTAAACTTTAAGTAGAAACCCTGGAACTTGGGGCAGCGTTAAATACCACCATCACGACATGACATAACAAGTTTCAAGAGTTTTCATGGTGTGAAACCCCATTAAAATCGACCTATACCAGCAAAGGTCGACTAAACGCATATGACGGTAACAGAGTTCAGCTATAGATACGATTGTTACATCACACCTTAAGGGCACAGAGCTATCGTGCCCCGGTTGCTCGGCAATTTTATGAATAGGAGAGAGTAAATCACCGTTTCTTTATTGTGCGCGGCTTTGAGAGAATAGACAGAGAAAGCTTGTTATGAGCGCTACCGGGGCAAGCCCCGGCTAGGCATTCGCAAAGCGAAAACACAGAAGAGAATTCGATTTTCGCAGAGACTTCGCTATATATGGGCATTTACAAGCGAAAGGACAAGAAGTATACGATTTTCGCTGTGATTTCGGTTTATATAGATAGGTGTGCGTCTATAAATGGTGAAGAATTGTTATTGAACAGAATTTTAGGTGGGGCAATGCCCCAGTTGCCCTATAGGACGAGCCGCCACTGATATTTCTA
>ATSW01120902.1:0-20542 GCA_000444245.1 Botryllus schlosseri
GATCCTTTGTAGGATCTTTCTCACTATTTTCCGGTCTTCGACCGTTTTGTTTTGCAAGTCGAGATATTTCTTGAGTTTTATCATCGATTTTTTGAATATGGAAATTATCATCCAGTCGAGTTTGCTCGTTTCGAGATTGTAGAAAATCGAATCTTTTGTTAATTTTTTTTCTGTTACGTGTTCTAGGTTCCAGATTATGGCTTTTGCATAATCGCACTCTAGTAATATGTGTACTAGGTTATCTGTACATTTTTGGCAAAATTTACATTTCAGGTTAAGGAGTTTCCCGGTTTTATCCCGAAGCATGTTCTTTTGCCTTCTTCCGTCTCCAAAAATATAAGCGTTATGCGCTACTTTGTAGTTGATGGTCCTTTCTTCATTTTTGATGATATTTTTCCCGCCGAATTTTGAGGCCATTATTTTGCTCCATTTTATCTCGCCCCCTTTCTCCGATCTTATCTGGGTCGGCCTTTCTTTCAGATTTTTGATGGATTTGTACAGGGTGGTGTGAGTCGCCGTGTCCCAGTCTTCTTCGGTCATTTTTAGTTTTTCCACCACTTCGAGTTGCTCGACCCATTTCTGGGGGGTGTGGAACTTATGCGGTTCCGTGTTTTTATATAATTTCGGGTTGATCTTTTTAACCTTTGTGCCTAGCTCGTAGATCGCTTGTTGGTGCCACGGTTCTACCCAGCAAACACAGAACCGTAAAAAAACCTTTCGGGATGGTTTCGAATGGTTATTTTAGGGTTTCGATTTTTATGTTTCAGAGGTATGTTTAAAATACGTAGGAAAAATGATCTTGAGGATCAAATTATTCTGTATGAATTCCAATTTGGTGGTAAGTATTCTGATGTGGGAAGCTATTTGGAACCTGTAGATACCGTTGCGTTATGATAAAGTGCTGCCATCAGTATAAATTCGTGTTACTTGGTCGAAAACCCTATTTTCTGATTTACCGTCATCATTATATACAGCCTATATTCATTGTCTCGTGAGTCTCGTCTGTTTCGCTAGCTGAGCATGAATTCCAGTTTTATTCCGAGTAAATATAACTAAATAAGTCGAATGGGTGCACTTAACTGTACGTGGTTATCCGAGCGTGACTTCTAGATTATTCTGGAAATTTGAACCGCGCTTCGCGCTTCGTTCGCGGGATGACTGTTTCGGAATGTGGTTGTAGTTGTGTATGTTAAATTCTGGAAGCTGGAATTGCGACTGGTACCGGATGTGGGTAAAAACTAGCTGTACGGTACATAGTTGAGCGAGTAATATGCTATTTTGAAGGAATACCCTGTAGTTTATGACTCCGAGAGCTGTTTGACTTGCTGCAAACAGTTCGAAAATTACGTCTATTTCGGTGGCAGTAATAATAATAATACAAGCATTTTCAGCTATTTATAACATTATAATGTAGCATGTTATCAGGGACAATCACCGTACCGGACTGCATACTATATGGGTTGCTCAATGGCTTGGTCGTCTGCAGTTATCCAGGTAAGTTTCTAAAATTATGCTTATATGAGTCATTTTCGTATCATATTATGATAACATACCGTAACATGTAGGAGATTATATGACACGGCCTACTGGGTATAATCTTAGCGCTGGCGACCAGCTGTACCAACTACTTTTTCACTGATTCCTAAAATACTAATTAAAATCTCGTCCGGGCACTGAAACCCCCTAAAATCTCCCACAAAGTTGGAAATTTTCATTTTACTGAACAATAGGGGCGCCCGAGGTGAATGCCGATTAACATTTGGTACGCACGGTACCGATTGTGACGCCATGCCATTGAGCCTCTCGGCAAAGTCAAGCCGTGCTCCCGGTGAGGCTGTGACCCTCTGAGTATGTTGCTAGAGATTGATGTGATGCCAATATACGTCCTATTCGAGTAGTTTTAGTATTTCGCGTCGTAGCGCATTTACAAATTTGAGAATAAAAATGATAGCACTGAAGCCAACGCATATTGTAGAATTTACTATCAACATCAACGTGTACTTATTTGAAGCTAGCTGGCCAATTTACAAAACAATTATATAGTTCCATTCGGGTCTTGATGGTTCCTAAATTTTATTTGAATTGGCAATATTGGAACGTAGTTTTAGGTGTTGCAACCAATGTTCCCTGTAAGCTGCTCAAGTGTGCAATTGCAACATGCTGACACCGTATCTGGGCACAGAAAATTTAAGCTGCGCACAAAACATCGAAGTGATGACCTTTTTTTAGTCGCTACGCACTGTTGTCCAAGTTGAGTGCGTGCAGACTCTTGAAAAATTGGAGGGAACATTGGTTGCAGCTACTTTGAGTTGGTTGCATCGCATCAATCACTGTAAACGCGAATACGTCCTAAAATGCAAGTAGCCTACTTTCATATTTTTTGTCGCGCATATAAAAATTTGGACAAATAGAAATGAGAACACACCAGTTATTCTCTGCGATTAACCGACTGATTAACAAAACGGGTCATTCTCATAATTCATTCAGCTAAGTCCTAAACGGCATCCCAACCAAACCAAAAATGGCATAAACAGTGGTGTGTGATCTAAGTGGTTTTTGGCCGCCATGTTTTGATCGGCGTCGCAGATATCGCAAATGTATGATTTCAAACTGCCGAACATCCCAATTATAGGTACAATTTATCTATCTATGATGCACTATAAACAATGTTTCGTTGATTAGCCTGTTATGCGCAGACAACACCTAGTGTGTTATCGCACTGGTGTCTCATTCACATTAGAACTATGTTATAATATTGTCAGTTCCGATGAAATTTATGACCCACAAAGAGCCGAATGGATTCATCTGCTACGTGCAAGGAAGTACGCATCTATATCGAATTCCGCAGTGATATGCGTAGGTAGGCTGCATTTGTATAATCAAAATTCGTGGATGCGCGATGATGCGAAATGCAAAAACTACTCGACGTATTCGGGTCACATTGAATTATATGTCGCAAAATACTCTGACAATCATGGGGAACACAGCTCGACTTTGCCGAGACGCTTGTTGGCGTCACAGTCGAAAAGAGACTTTATTCGACTATTGTCTACGGGCGATACAATTGTTAGAAACAATGTAGATTCGGACATTGAGGGTTATTTTCGGGGGCTTCCAGTGGCCGGACCAAATTTTAATTTATATTTTCGAAATCAATGTGACAGTAGCTTTCGATTGAGACCGGTTAAGCAAAATTTTGAGCTCGAGTTGCCAGCGCTAAGATTACCACCTACTGCTTTCGATTTCAGAAACAGCAGCACTGATTTTTTTCGGAAGAGCAAGCAGATGCGTAAGAGCTGGCAAAATTGGTAAACTTCTTGACCGGAAAGTGAATTAAACTGTTCTACAAAAAGATTGTACCGCAGGTATGAGGCTGAATATTTCTAATACTTCTGAGACTTATGGCTAGCATAACATGATATACAATTGCAGTTTAAAGTTCATCCAACGCAGAAGCAACTTCCCACTTGGCAGACCGGACTGTCACAATATCACACTGAGACGATCGCAAAAGTGGATTATTCCCTCGGTATGTCTAGAATTTTTAACCGGACTGACTTTGATAATTATAATGATTTCAAAAACTCAATCTCAAACCAAGTATCAATGTTTGATTCGTGGATGTGAAGCAATAACTGCAACTGCTGTACCCAGAATCCCTCAATAGGGTTCTTTAGAGTAATGAGGTATCTTCAGTAACTTGAGACTATATTTTCATGCTTTGCGGGGATAGTTATGTGCACTAGATTCATTTTAATATTCTGAAAACAATGTGGGGGTCGAATATCCGCATTTTAGTTTCATGACCAAAAGTATTTAAGAACCCCTGTAGATACGATACCGCCATATTGTATATTTTGACTCGCGTCAAGTCAGGTTAATCGATTTTCGAAGGTGACTCGAGTCAAATCACTCGATTTTTGTATGTGACTCGAGTTGAGTCAAAATTCAAGTCAAGGTGCCTTTTCGTCGTATGAGGCATGATTATGTCATTGCATTTTGCTAGCTGTCTGAAACAGATTGAGCGGTAATTGACTCTGAGCCAATGAACGAATATAGAGTTAAATATACGCGCAAGAAGACGCTGTATCGCTCACATATACGCAGAACTGTTAAACTGCGTAAGTTATTGCACAGCCTCAGTTTATAGAACTTCTAGAACTGGTAACTTTACCAGCCAAAATAGAGAATAGAGAAATAAATTGATAAGATGCCATACATTACCCTTTTACAAACAGATATGATACACCATGCGTTAGTACAACGACGAAGCCGTTTCTGCTAGTGCGGAATAGTGTTGTTACACACAGGCGAATAGCTTATTTTGAAAAAAGCAATAATTTGAAACTGACATCAATTTCAGCATTCAACCGTCAGTCACGTGTTGAACATCTATCCGTAGATTAGTTATCAATACCTATATCTATAGCAGGGGTCACCAACCCGGTGCCCGCGGGCCCCAGGTAGCCCGCGAGGACCAGATGAGTAGCCCGCGAGCCCATTCTAAAAATAGCATTCATTATTACCAGCGAACTTTTAAATATATAGATTAATTGATTCCGCAATTCTTGTGTAAAACACACTAACATGTAACTTACCAAGTGAAAATACATATACATATAAACACTTAAAAAATATCTTCAATTACAATAGTAATATATAGATATATGTGATAGAATAACCGGAAACTGAAGATACGCCGCACTGCCTACACAAGCGACATGACGGAATGCCATTGTCTTCTTGAAATGGCGGGGGTCCGTTATGATAGCTCGACATCCAGGACAATGTCAAGGTAGTAAACAATATTACTATTTGGAGTCAAATAGCTGTGAAGTGCTAGCAGATTTTCAATATCTGTATGCCCATTACGTTTTGCGTCTTTTGACACAGCTTGTTTCTCTTACACTCAACGCAGTTTAATACCATGTTTCTAACTTACTGTAATCGTTGCTGCTGCACGGTATAATGAAATCTTGCCATTTCTGGATGCTGAACAGTCGGAGATTAAAATTGTAACACTGCGAAATGACCTCCACCTCAAAGCCTACCAGACTGCAGCAAACGTTTGGTGCCTTGTTGACACGGAAAAGTACAGTGGTGTATGCGCAGATGCTGTCAAGGTTGCAAGAGTGTGTGGTTCAACTTATCGTTGTGAATCAGCCTTTCGGACATGAAAATCATCAGAAACAAACACAGAACACGCTCGACTAATGCATATCTGGAACACTCACTCAGAGTTGCAGTGTCAAGTTACATACCAGAGTACAGCGCACTAGTTGATATCATACAATGCCAGGCTTCCCACTGAATAGGCTACTATAGAAACAGATAACATGATGTCCAGTCTAAAGTGGAACATTATATATTTTGAAATTTGAGTTGTATAATTCATACAAACATTGTGCTAAGTAATTCATGATTTCGTAAAAATATTAGTGGATAGCTAATTGAAATGAGATATATTGATTTAAAAGACTCTATTAGAAGTCTTAACCACAATGTGATTCCTGCCCAGTGCTATGAATATCAAAGCGGAAATACAGTGTGGTGCGGGTAAGCGGCGGGAGTAAATAGTAGCCCGCCGCTTTAATCAGTAAGTAAAAGTAGCCCTCGGTTGCAAAAAGGTTGGTGACCCCTGATCTATAGCTACTGTTCGGTCAACTGGAAAGTTACACAGCACATTGCATTGAAATAACAGTGACGTAACGTTAGCAGTCTTCTCACAACTTTTGTGCAATCCTAGTTAAAACTCCAGACTCAAAGCAAGAGGCTTGGATGCATGATGATGCATTTTTGTTTTACTTCTAATCCAATTCCTGGTTTTCCTGTAAAGGCGACTGTAGGCCTATTGTGTGAAACAAGCCAAGCTTGCTGTACGGTACAGACATTTGCTATTCTCATGTCCTTAATAAGAATGGACCATGATTTGGAACTTGATGCGATGTCCGAGTTTTCTCGAATTTAGTCATTTTAATCTAATTTGTATACAAACTGTAGCTATAATTCTAATTTAAATCTAATTTGCAGACAACTGCTGTGTAGCTATAATCCTTATTCTACTCTGATTCGGAAATATATCTAACTGTAATTCCAATCTAATCAGGAAAAGCTAAAATATTTCTAATTGTCCAAGTCTTTTTGTGAAGTCCTTGTCGGGTATGATCGTTGCACTTGAATAATTCTGTTTGTATATTATGATTTCAGAGAGCTGGATTCAGCTCAGTTGGATGCGACACAATTGGCCAATCTGTCAGATCCATCATGAAAAAGGTCGCTACTACCCGTGTGTGGAGCAGTTACAGCCGTGTTGGAAAATCTGGGAAGGAGGCTTTTAACAAGCTCGCGTTGTACAAGATCATATATAGTGAGCAACATTTATGTTTACCTTCGAACCTATCTATATGTGTTCAGTAGCCTACCTTACACCCCATGTAAATGTTGAGCTAGCTCAGTGGTTCTCGAACTTTTTTGACAAGCTACCTTGACAATAGCTAAAATTTTCGCCACCACCCCTTTATCGTCATATCAAAAATATTAAAACGAGCAGCCAGAATATTAGCGACCCCAACACATTGTTTGGCGGCATGCAGGGTATTCTGGCTACACTATGTTACCAGCCTGAACTATCGCGTCTCCAGCAGGACTGTCGTGTGTGCGCAGCGTGTGCGAATGTTAGCCTGACCGCGGACTTTATGCTGTTGATGACTAAAATATCAGTTCCGACATGTTGGCGTAGCCAGGAGCCATCTTTGTATATGACCATAAAGTAGAATATCTCGTAAAGGATTTATTTGTCTTGATATTTTTTTAGCGCTGCGCTCGATTTATTGCCAATCGATTTCTTGCTTTTAGTATTGGTGTCTCCTCCTGAAACGTCTTATTTACGGAATTGATATTAGCTATATTGGCAATTATGCGAGAACGTGTCGTCCGACATACGACTTCGCGTCTGCACTCGCGAAAAAATCGTCGGCGATGAAACCTTTGCACAAAGTGATAGACGCACTTTCACTGAACTCTTCGATATTGATACGTCCAAGCGTTGATTAATCATGTCCTGGCCAAATGAGCCCAGCAGTTTACAGCGTCGACCCACAATATATGCAACTAACAATGTTTTATTGACCTAATTCTTTCATTAACTTTAATAATATTTTCGCGCTTTGCGCGACTAGGACATGTTTTCATGACATAATTGTTAACGATTTTGATGTGTGGTAATATGAGTCCTTTTTTACCGTCACCTATAATCCGGTTCGTTCCTATCGAACGACTAAAAAAGCACATCAACATTCAAGTGGCCCACGCAATGGTTTGGAAATCTCATGTGGCCCGTTGGCCGAAAAGGTTGGCCACCCCTGATGTACGGTATGAATAAATTTTTGTCAATCATTATTCAATCGATTAACCAATTCAGTGTCATGGTTCAGTTATTCAAATGTAATACGATGTAATGTTATTCAACAGAATGTTATGTAATTTAACATTGCAAGTCTATTATGGTTAGTGCAGGGGTGGCAAATCGTTTTCAAAAGTCTATTATGGTTTGTGTAGGGGTGGCCAACCTTTTCAAATTTTTTCAAAGTTCACGAAACAATTAGGTCAATGAAATAATGTTAGTTACATATATTGGGGGCCGTCGCTGTATACCGCTGGGCTTATTTGACCAGGACATGATTAATCAACGCTTGGACATATCAATATCGAAGAGTTCAGTGAAAGCGCGTCTATCACTTTGTGCAAAGGTTTCATCGCCGACGATCTCTTCGCGAGTGCAGGCGCGAAGTCGGATGTCGGACGACACGTTCTCGCATTCTATTTTGCTGGGTAAAAGACGGATTAATCGGTCATTTATCTTCAATCAAATAATATAAAGTTAAATATAAATGCAAAAGGCGTTTTATCACTCACACGTAGAACTGCTAATAGCATATGTGAGTAACTTTATAGCTACACGCTACGTTCTATTATCAGCCGAAATAGAGGATCGAATACGAAGCCTCGAGAAGTTGCAATAAATTATAAGGGACAATATACTACCCTTCCGTGAGAATAGGGACGCATAGACAATATTCGTTCGATTTAAATTATACAGGAGAGTTGGTAAAAGATAGCACCGCGCAATTTAACCACTGTGCTGTCTGAGAAACAAAGATACCTTGCTAACAGAATAAACTACTACTACGACGACAACGCAAGCATAAGCTGTGACCGTTTCGTTTGCGGTCAATTAAATTATGATGTAACAACAGGATCAGTGAAAGGTGCGATCAGTGAATGGCTGTTTGCTCTCACAAGTGATACCGGCATATCGCAAAAAATCCGAACGTACATAAGATATAGGGTGATTTAATTGACACCGTTTACTTGATTACTTGAAATTGACTCGTGAATTTTACTCCGAGTCACGAGTCAATCCATACATCTCGAGCGCCGAGTCGAGTCAAGACTCGAGTCATCCCAACACTGCGTAGTACTAAGAGCTATCTAAACAGGATCGAGCATGTCTTTAACATTCAATGTTGTTGTTTCTCTGTAGGGTTCTATGGGGAAAAAGGCAGAAAGCAGCGTCTTATCCTCGTCATCAGAAGATGAAGAAGACACATAATCAGTTGGCTTGATTATTTTTTCATTGGCTTCTTTGACATCGTTTCGTTCTGAATTATTTTCTTTGAGTTTCGTTGACACTGTTTTCTGTATGAATTATAAGTTCATCAAAGGCAATGTGTACTGTGATACGTGTATGTGTCCGCAGCCACCCTCAGGTATGCCTAAATATGGGAATACAGGGATGTTAGTATCTCAGGATGTTTTTCTGACCATCGATTGTACGTTCTAAAGCATTGTAGATACACCGTTTTATCTACGTTTTATTAACGAACCCGATTTGCGTGACGAACGCGTTAAAACGCGTCGACACAAAAACCGACTTAAAACTATCCTGCTAGTCTTTAATATGAACCAAATAAAAACGTTTTTTTAACCTCAATGGGCTGTTTCGTGTTTGCTGGGTATTGGCTTGTCCAGGAGTTTTTTAGTGCGAGGAGTTGTTCTGTCTGGCATGCCTTGACTCTGCTTTCCACGTCTGGGACGGCTATGCCGCCACTCTCCTTTCTGGCGATCAATGTCTTCCTGGCAATTGTTTCGATTTTCTCTGGGTGCCAGAGGAAGTTGAAGTAGAGTTTTGTGGCCTCATGCTGCGCTTCTTTTGGCATCGGTATGATTCTCGCATTATAGATGATTTGCGTGGAAGCTAGTGAGTTTAGGATATTTTTTTTCCCGAGCCAAGTGAGGTTTCGGTCTCTGTATCCGTAGAGGGTTCGTCTTATTTTTGCTAATTTTTCTTCCCATGTTCGCTGAGTTTGGTTTTCACCGTAGTATTGCCCCAGTATTTTTATTTCTGATTGTTTGAGATTCTCCAGATCAGATTTTTGATATTTGTGTTCTTTTCCTGGGTTAATGTGTATGATTTCTGTTTTTGCCTCATTCAATTTTTGACCGGTCGCACGTTCGTATTTGCTAAACTCTCGCAGTATTCGTTTCACATCCCCCTCACTTCTCACAAGGCACGTCATATCGTCTGCATATTGTTGCAGTTTGATCTCGATTTTTCCGATATGATGGCCTTTTATCGCTTCATCTAGTTGAATTTTCCTCGCGATTGGGTCACAGCTTATGGCGTACAAGATCATACTTAGTGGGCATCCCTGTCGGATCCCTCTCTCTATTTGGATTTCGTCTGTTAATGCCCCGTTTACTATGATTTTGCTTTTCGCGGTGTTGTATATATTTTGTATTAGGCGGACAAGGTGTGTTGGGAGTTCATATGTTCTGAGGATCTCGTACAGGAACCTGTGATGGATCATGTCGAATGCCTTCTGTTGGTCAAGGTTAACAATATATAGCTCTTTCTTTTTCTCATTTGCTGAGTCTATTGCAGCTTGGATGTTTCTCTATGCATCTGTTATTTGCCGGCCTTTGACAGCGCACTTCTGCGTTTCCAGTATCAGGTCCGGAAGTATCGGCCTAATTCTGTTGGCTAGTACCCCTGTTAGAATTTTATAGTCGCAGTTCAGCAACGTGATGGGTCGCCAGTTTTTTAGAAGTTCAGGTCTCCCTTTCTTGTATATTAATGTGGTAGCGCCAGCTTTCCATGTCTCACAGAGTCCGCCGAATAGGTAAGCGTTGTTAAGCAGCGCATGCATATCGCTCTTGATGGTGTTCCAGAAGGTTAGATAGAATTCTTTCGATAGTCCATCGGGTCCTGGTGTTTTATCGCTATGCATGCCTTTCAGAGTATTTAGTATCTCTATTTCCTCTATCTGGCAGTTCAAGTCCTCTTTCTGTTCTTCTGTTATTTTTTGGTCTTGAATAACTCTTATGTATTCATCTTGTAGCTCTGTGTTTTCGGTTTTTGATTTCCCCCACAGGCCTTGATAGTAGTCACCAACCTCTCGGAGTATTTCTGGTTCGGTTGTGAGATTTTGTCNTTGATCGTTTTGGACGGCCGATATATTTTTGCTCTCTTTCCTTTGTTGTATCTTTTGGAAGAAATATTTTGTCGGCCTTTCATTTTCCTCCATGTCTTGGAGTTTGAAGATTTTGCAGAGGTGTCTGGTGTTGTCGTCCTCTAGGTTTTTTAGATCTTGGATGAGGTGATAGGCTCGCTCATCATTGTTGTCTTTGTTTTGTATGTCTAGTATTCTTCGTTGTAGCCTTTTGATTTTTTTGATTTGATATTTTCTTTGGCTATTCTTTTTTGGGCTCTGTGTTTGATCAGATGTGCCCTCACTTGGTTTTTAAAGTGGTCCCACCACTGATATATGTCGTCGAATTTCGACTTGTTTTGATCACACCTTTTGTGTATTCGTTTTATCTCTTCTTGGAGCTTGTTGTCCGCGTAGTCCCTGACATCGTTCTTCCAGTGTCCTTTACCCCATTTAATTTGGCCAGGTTTTCGTAAGTTTATAGTCTGCAGGAATGTGTGATCAGCGATCGTATTCAGTTTGTACACACACTTTTGGACTCTGGCGAGAAGGTCTTCCGATACGTATATACGGTCTACTCGTCTCGATTGCTTTGCCTTGATTGTTGTGTACAGACGTTTATGTGGATTGCGCCATCTCCAGACGTCTCGTAGTTTGTATGTCTCGCAATATCGCTTCCAAATTTTCGCGGCTGGCATCATCTTAAAGTTGGCGTTGTATTTGGCATCAATCGGGTCTTGGATTATGTTGAAATCCCCGCAAACTACGTTATTACTTGGATTTGTAGATAGCTCTTCTGTTAATTGCCTAAATATATCGGTTTGAACTTTCCCGACATCGGGCGGTCCGTATACGTTAAGCACATGGGTGCTTTGCCCGGTTTGTTTATCAGTTAGGATTATCGTTTGTATCCTGTGTTCTCTGATAATCCTGCCTTTTATATCGTATTGGTTTTCTAGTTTCTTTTTAACGAAGATGCCTGTTCCCTTAAAGTACAATTTTTTCTTTTCTTCCTTATCGATCCAGTTTGCGTCTATATCGATGTGGTTTGGGTAGTATATCATTTGGTTTTGTTTTGCCCATTTGCTTATTTTGTTTATGTATGCTCTGTGCGTTTCTTGCACACATAAGACGTCCCAGTTCTTTTCTAGCGTGAGATATCTCTTAAGCTTGTACCAATGGGCATTTAGCCCATTGGCATTCAAGGAAATAATATTCAAGGCCATTTTTATGGGGATAAAAGGAACATCTGTTGCGCTGGTTAGCCTATTTTATTTTTTTGGTTTTTCGGGGTTTGCGGATCTTTTTTTAATCCTATTCCCCGGTTTTGCTTCTTGTGGGCTACGTTCGTGCAGCTTCCTCTTGATGGGGGAGCAGGTAAGGTGGACCAGCTCTCGACCGGTCATCACCATGGTTGGCTTCTCAAAGATTTTGCACTGCTCTCCGGTGTATGCTGAGCCTTTGGGTTTGTCTTGTTTGGTTGCAGTTTGTTCATTCACTATTTGAAAGAGGTCCTCTGGTTCCGATTCAGTTTCTTCTGCTACGCTAGAGTCCGACTCTAGCATGCCTTCATTTATTTTTTCACGTATATCTTCCTGTTTATCTGATTGGTCGCGTTGTGTTTCGTTTGTTTGCTCGTGTTGTAGGCCTACCTCTGGTGAGCGAGCTGGACTGCTGTGTGCTCCTTCTAATTGTAGTGACAGTGTTTCTGTTTTGTCAATTACTTCTTGTTCTTGTTTATCTTCGTTATTTCTTTCTGTGTCTTCTTGCATTTGAACTATTGTAGTTTCTCCTGAAGTTTCTGCGCTATTTTCCCCTGTCTCAAGTTCTTTAACGGCATTGTGTTGCGGGCAGTGTTCTTTTACATGCCCATACTGTTTGCATGCAAAGCATGCAGTTTGATTTGGACAGTTCTTTGCTGCGTGGCCTATTTGAAGGCATCTGAAGCATTTCGTATGATCCTCCCCTGGTGGGTGGAAGACCTTACAGGGTGCTTCTCCAAGAGTTACAAAGGCTGGTATTTGTCCTGGGATATAGTCTTCGATATCCACCTGTCTAAATCCGTTATGGATTCTGGTGCCGCTGTGGTAGATCATTCTGATAGCGACGATGTTACCGCACTTGTATAGCCTGAGTTTGTCGACTACCTCTTGTTGCTCTACTTCTGAAGGGACGGCTCGTATGCTTATACGAGCTGTCGGAGGTCTCGGCTTCTCTATTAGTAAGTTCCCATGTACTGAAGGAATGCCTTTTGCGCCTATCTCTAGGAGGGTTGGTATGAGAATGTCTATCGGCGAATCTTTGTACAGTGTGAGGTTGTAAGTGTTCCACCCGATCTGGTAAATTGAGAAGATATATTCTCTGTATAACTTCAGTTCTGGATGCTTTATTATTGCGTCCAATACCTCGCTTGTTTTGGTGCCGTGCGGCGTTATTATATCTAGAGATCTAGGTCTATGACCGTAGATTATTCTCTCAGTGTTGGTAGCCGCTTGGCTGTGGTTTACGGCATTGGCGTAGGCCATTTGCGAGCGGTTGCAACTCGTTCGTACTGCTTAAGGCACTCTTTGTAAAGCCGATACTGCGGTTGCAGCTGGTTTGCTAGACGCAGACACTAGGTAATTAGGGGCGTCTAGACTGAAGAGAAGGTCTTACGATACACAAGAGAGATTTGTGTCGTAGACAAGAAAGAGTGGCTTGACTCAAGATAGAGCCAAGTCTCTAAAGGAAAGACTCAACAAGTCCTGACTCACACGGTCGAGTCAGGACCTGAAGAGAAAAGACTCCAACGAGAGTTGACTCAAGAAGACGAGTCAAGCTCTCGCAGAGGTAGGTACAGACTCCTACGAGACCTGACTCGGGAAGGGGAGTCAAGTCTCGAGGAGGGAGAAGGTTTGAGTCTGAAGAAGGCTCGAAGTTGAAAAGGAAATCCAACGACGACGAAAAGAGAGAGTGAGGAGTAGGTTAACCTAAGAAAAAATTATACCAACTAACTATTACGGTTACTCTAAGCGGCTCCGGTTCGTTCTTTAAAGCTTAATACAACCAAATACGATCCTCACCAAATTTGGTTCAATTCCAACCAGTGGTCCAACTCCCATGACATTTTAATATTATTTTGGGGTGAGTTGTGAGTTGTCGCAGCACCAGAGTGATATAAAGTCTAATTTGGAACCCTAATCGCAACCTTGCAACACGCACATCCTTTGCAAATACTTCAATCACATTCTTATATCATTTTGATGTGAGCTGTGAATTGTAGGTGCCCAAGAATGATCTGAAGTCTAATTTCGAACCCTAATCATTGCCACGACACAGCCTTGCATCACGCACATAACTTGCCAATACTCCTATGAAATTCTAATATAGTCTCATTGCCCCTACACAACATTGCATCACGCACATCATTGGCAAACCCTTCAATAACATTCTTATAGCATTTTGATGTGAGTTGTGAGTTGTAGGTGCCCTAGAATGATCTGAAATATAATTTTGAACTCTAATCATTGCCGCGACACATACTTGCATAACGCACATCATTGGCAAACACTTCAATTATATTCTTATATCATTTTGGGGTGAGTTTCGAGTTGTCTGTGCCCCAGAATGATCTTAAATATAATTTGGAACTCTAATCATAGCCGCGACACAACATTGCATCACGCACATCATTGGCAAACCCTTCAATAACATTCTTATAGCATTTTGATGTGAGTTGCGAGTTGTAGGTGCCCAAGCGTGAGCTGAAGTCTAATTTGGAACCCTAATGATTGCCGCGAAACAGCCTTGCATAACGCACATCATTCGCAAACACTTCAATCACATACATGTGGTACATGTGGTTCAACGACGGCAATGTTAGTAGTGCGTTACGGTGCATACAATGACAACAAGGTACACTTAGTAAATAGATAAATGGCGATCAGCGACGGTTGAGTTGATACTGTATGATGGTGCATTCAAAGACAAACCTGCGCATTAGGGCTGTTCAAAAATAACCTTTTTTCCTGAATCTTGCTGATTACTTGATTAAATCGTTAGGTTGCCTTAAAAAACGACGCACACCAAATTTGAATTCATTCCAACCAATATTCGCGGATTTCGTAGAGTTTGAAAATTTTGAATTTGCCTAAAAATATAAAAAAAATTTTTTTCAAATTTCTCTGCCAACCCCATGAAATTGTTGCGCTGTCTTCAAAAACGATGCAAAACAAATTTGACTCGATTCGAAGCCGTAGAAGTGGAGTTATTTCACTTTTTCTTTGATAATTCTGGGATTATCCTTGATTGGTGGATCATCCCAGAATTATCATCAAAAAAATTGAATAACTCCGCTTCTGCAGCTTGGAATTGAGTCAAATTTGTTTTCCATCGTTTTTGAAGACAGCGCAACAATTTCATAAGGTTGAAAGTAAAATTTGAAAAAAAATTTTTTTTGCATTTTTAGGCAAATTCAAAATTTTCAAACTCTACGAAATCCGTGAATATTGGTTGGAATGAATTCAAATTTGGTGTGCGTCGTTTTTTAAGGCAACCTAACGATTTACTCAAGTAATCAGCAAGATTCAGGAAAAAAGCTTATTTTTGAACAGCCCTACTGCGCATATAATATATATCGACATTATGTAGAATTTCCCATAACATTCTAATATCTTTTTATTGCTGCGACACAGCCTTGAATCATCAAATAGCATTGGCAAATACTTCAATGACATTCTCATATCATTTTGGTGTCAGTTGTGAGTTGTCGATGACCAAGAATGACCTGAATTCTAATTTGGAAACCCAATCACAGCCTTGCATCACGCAAATAATTGGCAAATACTCCCATGACATTCGAATATCATTTCATTGCCGCGACACAGCCTTGAATCACGCACATTGCGGAATCATACTGGGTAATATTTCGAGCAATCATGCTGGGTAATATTTCGAGCATTTCCAACCAACGGTAATCACGCTTGCGCCAGCGACATGAAGGCCACTGCGTCGCCAGGCATACAAATATAATAGAAAATCTATTCATTTTTTTTCTGGGAACTGATTTTCACATTGAACAATCGTTTTTACAGCAATTTATGGATACTCTCCACCAGCTTGTCTTGAGGACACCTTTTCAAAACCAAACACTCCAACGCGTATCGTTCGAGCACACGTATTGACAAACAAACACTCTATTTTCATTTCCGTGTGAAAGTCCGACCGTCTGTTACATGTGGTCGGGCGAGCAGTTGGTCGTGATTGGGATTCCAACAGATGGAACGGTGCCTTGAAATCTGTCTGTTGCGCGCTTGCATTTGCCGGGCACGGGTGAGGAGCGCGTGTACTCAAAACTGTGAGTACCGTCCATTACATTCTTATATCATTTCGGGATCAGTTGTGAGGTGTAGGTGCCCCAGAATTATCTGAAGTCTAATTTGGAACCCTAATTATTGCCGCGAAATAGCCTTGCATCACGCAAATAATTGGCAAATACTACCATTACATTCTAATATCATTTTGGGGTGAATTGTGAGTTGCAGGTTACCAAGAATTATCCGAAGTCTAATTTGGAACCCTAATTATTGCCGCGAAATAGCCTTGCATCACACAAATAATTGGCAAATACTACCATTACATTCTACTATCATTTTGGTGTCAATTGTGAGTTGTAGGTGACCCAGAAGCGTCTGAAGTCTAATTTGGGACCTAATCACAGCCTTGCACCACGCAAATAATTGTCAAATACTCCCATCACATTCTAATATCATTTTGGTGTCAGTTGTGATTGGTAGGTTACCCAGAATCATCTGAAGTCTAATTTGGAACCCTAATTATTGCCGCGACACAGCCTTACATCACGCACATTAGTTGCAAATAGTTCAATGCCTAATTATTGCCGCGAAATAGCCTTGCATCACGCAAATAATTGGCTAATACCCCCATGACATTCTAATATCGTTTTGTTGTCAGTTGTGAGTTGTAGGTGACCAGAAGCGCCTGAAGTATAATTGGGAACCCCAATCACAGCCTTGCATCACGCAAATAATTGGCAAATAATCCCACTGCATTCTAATTTCATTTTAAGGTGAGTTGTGAGTTGTAGGTGACCCAGAATTATCTGAAGTCTAATTTGGAACCCTAATTATTGCCGCGACACAGCCTTACATCACGCACATCATTGGCGAATACTCCCATGACATTTTAATATTATTTTAGGGTGAGTTGTGAGTTGTTGCAGCACCAGAGTGATCTAAAGTCTAATTTGGAACCCTAATCTCAACCTTGCAACACGCACATCCTTTGCAAATACTTCAATCACATTCTTATATCATATTGATGTGAGTTGTGAGTTGTAGGTGCCCAAGAATGATCTGAAGTCTAATTTTGACCCCTAATCATTGCCACGACACAGCCTTGCATCACTCACATAACTGGCCAATACTCCTATGAAATTCTAATATAGTCTTATTGCCCCTACACAACATTGCATCACGCACATCATTGGCAAACCCTTCAATCACATTCTTATAGCATTTTGATGTGAGTTGTGAGTGTAGGTGCCCAAAAATGATCTGAAGTCTAATTTGGAACCCTCATCATTGCCACGACACAGCCTTGCATCTTGCACATAACTGGCCAACACTCCTATGAAATTCTAATATATTTTCATTGCTCCCACACAACATTGCATCACGCACATCATTGGCAAACCCTTCAATCACATTCTTATAGCATTTTGGTGTGAGCTGTGAGTGTAGGTGCCCAAAAATGATCTGAAGTCTAGTTTGGAATCCCAATCATTGCCGCGGAACAGCCTTGCATCACGCACATCATTGGCAAACCCTTCAATCACATTCTTATATCATTTTGATGTGAGTTTTGAGTTGTCTGTGCCCCAGAATGATCTGAAATATAATTTGGAACTCTAATCATTGCCGCGACACGTACTTGCATAACGCACATCATTGGCAAACACGTCAATCACATTCTTATATCATTTTGCTGTGAGTTGAGAGTTGTCTGTGGCCCAGAATGATCTGAAATATTATTTGAAACCCTAATCATTGCCGCAAAACAGCCTTGCATAACGCACATCATTGGCAAACACGTCAATCACATTCTGATATCATTTTGCTGTGAGTTGAGAGTTGTCTGTGGCCCAGAATGATCTGAAATATAATTTGGAACCCTGATCATTGCCGCAAAACAGCCTTGCATAACGCACATCATTGGCAAACACTTCACTCACATTCTTATATAATTTTGATGTGAGTTGTGAGTTGTAGGTGCCAAAGAGTGAGCTGAAGTCTAATTTGGAACTCTAATCATTGCCGCGATACAGCCTTGCATCACCCACATCATTGGCGAACACTTCAATCACATTCTTATATCATTTTGATGCCAGTTGTGAGTTGTAGCTGCCCAAGAGTGAGCTGAAGTCTAATTTGGAACCCTCATCATTGCCACGACACAGCCTTGCATCTTGCACATAACTGGCCAACACTCCTATGAAATTCTAATATATTTTCATTGCTCCCACACAACATTGCATCACGCACATCATTGGCAAACCCTTCAATCACATTCTTATAGCATTTTGGTGTGAGCTGTGAGTGTAGGTGCCCAAAAATGATCTGAAGTCTAGTTTGGAATCCCAATCATTGCCGCGACACAGCTTTGCATCACGCACATCATTGGCGAATACTCCCATGACATTCTAATATTATTTTGATGTGAGTTGTGAGTTGTAGGTGCCCAAGAGTGAGCTGAAGTCTAATTTGGAACCCAAATCATTGCCACGACACAGCCTTGCATCTCGCACATAACTGGCCAATACTCCTATGAAATTCTTATACATTTTCATTGCTCCTACACAGCATTGCATCACGCACATCACGGGCAAATACTTCAATTTCAATATTCCTATATCATTTATGTGTGAGTTGTGAGTTGTAGGTGCCCCAGAATGATCTGAAATATAATTTGAAACCCTAATCGTTGCAGCGAAACAGCCTTGCATCACGCACATAACTGGCCAATACTCCTATGAAATTCTTATATATTTTCATTGCCCCTACACGGCATTGCATCAGCCACATCATTGGCAAACCCTTCAATCACATTCTTATATCATTTTGATGTGAGTTGTGAGTTGTAGCTGCCCAAGAGTGAGCTGAAGTCTAATTTGGAACCCTCATCATTGCCACGACACAGCCTTGCATCTCGCACATAACTGGCCAACACTCCTATGAAATTCTAATATATATTCATCGCTCCTACACAGCATTGCATCACGCACATCATTGGCAAACCCTTCAATCACATTCTTATATCATTTTGATGTGAGTTGTGAGTTGTAGCTGCCCAAGAGTGAGCTGAAGTCTAATTTGGAACCCTCATCATTGCCACGACACAGCCTTGCATCTCGCACATAACTGGCCAACACTCCTATGAAATTCTAATATATTTTCAATGCCCCTACACGGCATTGCATCAGCCACATCATTGGCAAACCCTCAATCACATTCTTATATCATTTTGGTGTGAGTTGTGAGTTGTCTGTTCCCCAGAATGATCTGAAATATAATTTGGAACCCTAATCATTGCTACGACACAGCCCTGAATCATCTCAAAACTTTGGCACATACTCCCAAGACATTCATATATCATTTCGGGTAATCAGAACATTCCTGCGTCCTTCTGAGGTGCCTCTGTGCATACAATAGATGGCGAGAAGACGGAAAATGCTGCGAGATTACAGTCATCAAGATTGCATTCTGAAATTGAATTTGGTGTAGTAATCAACCACAAAGGATAATTTACGAACATAAAGGCGCACCTAATATATGGAGTGGAGTAAAGATGAAGATAAGAGATGGAGTCGATATGAAATACAATGGTGTCTTCATAATTAAACTTTTACATTCAAGAGGTATTTCAGGTGACATGACATTTATTAATACAACTTTCAGGGTGAATCAAACATTTCAGCTGGATAATAGTGTGTGAAACATTATGGAATTATTAGTGATCGGTGCGTTGAATTGAGTATCGTGCTACTTCAAGATATTTGGTGGTGTGTTAATAAACAAGGAAGGTTCAAACATGACCATATGAGGTGACATACTGCCTAAAAGTGTATCCGAAAGGTGGTTATACGGTGGCGCCGATAAATTAGATGGCAAATTAAAAAAATGGAAACGTAAAACGGGCGTATTCGTAGTCTCGATTGGCACAATAAAAATAAAGCTTTGTCGTCCTGAATAGCAAAGGCAAATTTCGAACATTCATGCAATAAAGTCATGATATATCACTCTGCTTAGAATCATATGATGTAGAATTTGTAACCGTAATCGTTGTCCATTACTGATCCCGTACATCACACGGCGTAATCCATATGTGAATTTAGTGATGTGTGTACACCCAAGTAGCGAATGAAATGTCGGCCGACCAGCATCATCTGATGAAAATTTGAAACGGTAATCATTGACGCGACACAGTGTTGCATCACGCACATCATGTGCAAATACTTCAATGACATTCTTATATCATTTTGGTGTACGGTTTGAGTTGTCTGTGCCCCAGAGAGATCTGAAATATAATTTGGAACTGTAATCATTGCCGCGACACAGCCTTGCATAACGCACATCATTGGCAAACACTTCAATCACATTCTTATATCATTTTGATGTGAGTTGTGAGTTGTAGGTGCCCAAGAGTGAGCTGAAGTCTAATTTGGAACCCAAATCATTGCCACGACACAGCCTTGCATCTCGCACATAACTGGCCAATACTCCTATGAAATTCTTATACATTTTCATTGCTCCTACACAGCATTGCATCACGCACATCACGGGCAAATACTTCAATTTCAATATTCCTATATCATTTATGTGTGAGTTGTGAGTTGTAGGTGCCCCAGAATGATCTGAAATATAATTTGAAACCCTAATCGTTGCAGCGAAACAGCCTTGCATCACGCACATAACTGGCCAATACTCCTATGAAATTCTTATATATTTTCATTGCCCCTACACGGCATTGCATCAGCCACATCATTGGCAAACCCT
>ATSW01120925.1:0-14645 GCA_000444245.1 Botryllus schlosseri
CATTCGCCACACGACATTTCAATCTCCCAGAAAATAGGTAAATCCAATCCCAATCCGTTCTGAAAAAAATGTCTAATCCAATCCCAATCCGACAAAATTTCGGAAATCCTGTTTTTTCAAAACCTAATCCTAATCCATGCTCATCTCTGTCACCTACACAGCAAGCTGCTGCTGTCGTGGTCATGGAAGCATAACCGACTAGCCAATCAAGAGCCGCGATTTCGTGATTGACAGTCTTCTCGCCGTTCTATGGTCGGTGGCACGCCCATTCTTCGGCAGCTACTTTCAAACGCTTTGCACGAAATCTTACCGGCCTTCCTGTGAGTTTCTTTCAGGCTCAGTGTCGTTTTTTATCAATAATCTATAGAATAAGACATTGCAACGGAGGATATGTGAGATTTTCCAAATTTTGGACAACCCTAGTGCGCTTCGATGGCGACTTCCGGTCTCGCATTCATTCCTTATCTTTCACTCTCTCTTCCGTGCGCCCTCTTCAGTATCTGTTGCCGTCAATTTTCATAGCTTGACTTCACCTTCTCCGTCTGGGCTTGTCGCACGACACCGAATACGCAATGAGGTCAGCGATGAGGAGCCAAGATATACCCGCGACACATAGAAGCTGGTCCAAACCGGGATTCGAACCCACCTGCATTGGTGTCTAGTTTGTTGATTACCAACTGAATACTAGTTTCGTAAGTAGTAATTCTTCTATTTTGGGAAGTCAGTGATTCTAGTTCTAGTTATTCTTCAGAGTTTTTTTACAATCCAGTAGTTCTAGTTCTAATTGAGCATTTTGAATAGTGACTAGTTTTTCCATCTATTTTCGCGTTTTGAGTAGTTTTAGTTGCGAGTTTTTGAACAGGGAGTAGTTGAAGTTCTAGTGCATTTTTAAAGTGAGTATTTGTTGCGAGTTTTAAAATGTGAGTAGTTCTAATTCGAGTTATGAATTTTAAAAAGCGAGCAGTTCCAGGTCTAGTATCGAGTTTTCAAAATCAAGCAGTTCGAGTTCTAGTTAAGGTTTCGAGATTTGAGATGTGAGAAGTTCCACTTGCGAATTTTGAAAAGCCAGTAGTCCCGGCTCCAGTTCTAGATAAGCATGTTGAAAATCCAAGAGCTTGCTCAAGTTCGACAGTTCGTCATCGAACTGTCTGAGTGGACTGGACTGGAATTGATCGATCGTTCTCGTGTTTGCAGTGGAGTACGCTGCGAATCTGTGGGTGAAAGGTGAAAATTATCTGTAAGTAACACATTTTCGACCAAGAGTAGAGTGTAATGGCAATGGGTAAAGCCCACTTTTTGGTACAAGTGAAGTAAAGACCGTAACGAATGACGGGGTGTAATGGGAACACTGAGTGTAGATATTGAAGTGTNGCACTATNTACNTGNANATGTTNCACATAAATGGGAAATNAGCGGGTGGATNGAGTAGTACGACCCATANGGAACAGGTGTATTATAAGCCCTAGGATGTTAAAACGTGGATTTGCCATATCCAGAAATGACGACTGGAGTGGGCGCTTGCGAGCAAACCTTCAAACCTAAAAATGTAACATTTTGTGCAGAGGCATGCCGGCAACATTATGCGCTCGGTTAAAAAGGAAATATCATACAAATACGTGTAACTTTGCCGTCTTAATATCGAACATACCNATACGACGAATCAACAATGTGGGAGTTTATTNATGCAACAGACGCCAATCACAACAGAACTGAACTAAACAGACACGCCTGGAACTGACGGTCAGATATAGTCCCCACGAGAATGTGCTTTTCACATATAGCAATGTAAATCTAAAATGGCGACATGTCTTATGGTTTAAGCAGTTCGTTTCAGGTAACCTGCACCCATGGAAATTGTTGGTGACGCAATGGCGGACTTCGGCAAAAGTATATATACCAACCACTCCGGTTTTCTTCCCGACCGAGCTAATATCATGTCAATCGAATGACGACGAACGGAGAAGGGCGACTCGATGCAGGAGCTGACTACGACAACCCCTGAATCACGCGAATTTTGCACCACGAAATATACGTCAATTGACCTCAGCTTTACCGTTATCGCTAAAGAAAACCAGCTACATGACGAGCATCTCGAAAGTATCACAAATGAAGGGGAACACATACATCGTAAGAAACCTTTCATCGGTGGTGAGCAATTGGGAGTAGTTTCAAAATGTTACCTAAGCTACCATAATTGTTGTATTAATAATGATAATGTGGATGGTGTCTCGTTAACGCAATAAACACACAAGCGCGGAATGATTGAAAGGCATAATATCGATTACTAGTGACGTATATTGACATTGGACATCTTAGGTCATTACTCGGAAAACGTCTAGCATGAAAAGAACAACAACCCGATAGTATGATTGCTTCGAAAATGTGTTCTCGGGAACGTATTGCTAGAATAGAGCCCGTGTTTCTGTAATCCGTCTGTGTGCATGGACTTTAAATTGAACTTATGACCATATGTCTAGTTTTATAGGTAGATATCAGGCTTGATTAGACTGGCCCGGCTCAAACGATCAAGGTTTTGGTCCGGCCCGCGACGCTAAATCAAGTTTGACATTCCCGTCTATGGTTGACCGTATACGATAGATCAGAATTAAAGGCGATAGTTACTATCGTCATTTGCGTCCGGTATAAAGCACTCCGTAATGACAAAAGTGATACAACATCGCGCAATGAGGCTGTACGTACACGTGTGGTAATATTGAATGTTAAAATGCAAAAGTATTGGCGCACAAGCACATACTGGGTATTCAGTCAGTAAATTGCCTCTACGCGTAAGATCTGTAATTTCTCTAAATTCGGTTTTAACTTCCGGACGCCCGTTTACCAATAAATAAAGGCTCTTAACTTGAATTGACCATTGTGACGCGAGTCCACTTTACCTCGGCATTTTCATTCATCGGCCTGGTTAAACTATTTGTAAAAGTGTCGCACTCGTTTCTGCGGTCATGGGCTGAATTGATACATGAATGTTTGCTTGCTTGCTATAAATTGGTTGTGAGGATAATTCCCTTGGTCCACTAGTTCTTTTTGGACACATGGCGAGACTCAATATCACCTCGGTTAAAGTTTAAATCGTACAAGGCATATGGTGCCAGCCATCCGGCCTGGGTAACGATCCTGCATGGTCGAGGCAGTACTTGTTCTGCCCAACATATTTCGATCAAAATGTAAATTTTTAATTAATGATTTCCTCCATAGAAATCACCACACGGAGTGTGTAAAACAGATTAATTTAATACGTCATACCGTAATCGTGGAACGTGATACTGCGATTTTGCTCGGATTGTCGTTGTTGGTAAGTTTGTAACGCCACCATCGTATTCTAGAAAATGGGACAAAAACTGATATAGTTCGCAGGTTTCGTGCAGTAGACCGGAGTAATACTTATACTGCTATGCGCCAAGTCTGTGTAGTACGGGCAATAAATCTGTGACGGCAATCGTGCCTTAACAAAGTACTGCAAAATCGAGTTTGCAGCTAATGTTCTGCCTTATGTCATTCTTATCGCGTGCGCGGCGAAAACGCTCCATCACCAAATATGGGAAACCCATGTTGTAATATTCTTTTTGTGTGTGCGGTTTTTGGGAGGGTCATAAGTGGAAGGCAGGCGCTCACGGCATGCCGTGAGAGTTGAAACATTCCGGTACTACTGCAACGTGCAATTCCTGGAAAGGAAACACCANTGGCCATCCNGATACNNATCCCTTATGTAGGAATGTAGGAGTTTTCGTGACAGTTTCCTGGGGCGCTGGGTACGGTAATTGACTTCGCAAAATAGCAGAACGATTATCTTGTCNTCCACCAAACCCTTTTAACGATGACGCAATTCCTTACTCTGAAGGCATATAAGCATTTGTACGTTAACTTCTTCATCAGTATGTACTTAGNTTGGAGTTAGATAACAACCTAATCGTCTATCTTTGTAGTTATACTCAGATGAAAGCTTGGAGAAACTGAGGTTGACTTATTCACATTCATATGTGTGTATGACTGTATGTTCCTGTACTCGTCTTTATGTACTAATGTATACCATTGGTATTATGCGTATTGTCCTATCATTACAAGTAGACGTAGAATAAGGACTTGGAATGGATCAGTCTGAGTCTANATATAGCCTACATAGCTACGCGACCGAGATAACTATGGGTTGAAAANTACTTACCTGTTGGAAAATTATTTTGTTTTGCGTATATATATGAGCAAAGATTTGAGGTCAGCTACATCAAATAAAAACATAGAGTGATCAGAATCGCTTCAATATCTAAGTGAGTATCGTAACTCGAGCAAGGAATCCTGTATCAGATNTATNNNNANTAGGGTTGTCCAAAATTTGAAAAATTTCGAAAATGCTGCGTTGTAATGTCTTATTCTATAGATTATTGATTAAAAACATCAACAAGCCTGAAAGAAGCTCTCAGGAACGTCGTTAAGATTTCTTACAAAGCGTTTGAAAGTAGCCGTCTGCATGTGGGCGGGGAATCGATGAAGTGGGCGGGCAATCACGAACCTAGAATTTTGATTGGTTGGAACCTGTAATAATAAGCTACTGATTGGCTGAAATACTGATTTTGTGATCATTGCTGGTCACGATTTCGTTCTACTCTGTTGTGTTGGTTTGCAGCCATTTCTGTTCGTGGCATTGGCGATATGGTAAATTGACGTTGTTAATGCTGCCATCGACAACAGCATAACGATCCAGTAATATATTTTCTACCTGAACACTGTGTATAACAGTTTTGTTACTTCTTGCACAGGAGCTTGGCCAATTAAGATAAGAATGAACTAGATGCATGCATCGTGCTACCTTCGAGCCTTCTAAAACATACCAGTTGACAACGACTGTAACTCATAAATTGCAAACCAGTAGTCAATTTCTCCTTATGGCTTGTTATGGTAAGTCGACGTCTCTCTCTAAAACGAACGCATATTACACTTTTTATTCAAGATTTAACAAAGGCAAAAATGCTATTTACAAAAGGCATCATTAAAAAGTATATCGCAGGGTCAGTGTTGCAGGGTCAGTGTTGCAGATCACTGGCCTTTGATAAGAGTAGACTTCCTGCTGTCTCCAAAAATCTTCCTATGCTGTTCCACAGCTTGAAGCAAACTGTCTCTTTGCTGTTCATTGTCAGTCAAGATTGCAGCATAGTCTGTGCTTAGCTTGACACCTCTTTCTGCGGCATCATTAACGACTTTGACAGAACTAACGTAGCAATTCATTTTATTGAATGAATCTGAAAAGTGCCAATCATCAACCGGTTGACGCAGCCAATCCCCAGAGCATTCAAAAACTTCAAATATATACCACGACTGGGGCCCAATAAGGTCAGACAACGTACTGTCCTTGTTGATCTGTATAGTTGCATTCAATGAGGGTGGGCCCCTTCTGAAACTGGAAGTTCGCTCTACTTGCAGGAGCGCCTTTGCCATATTTTCCCGGGTTTCCTTGCTTTCCGTCGGTGAAAACAAGGCGTATACAGCGGTTTCCTCAACAATATACCAGTCGTGCTTCAAAAGCTTTCGTGAAGCAGCTGTGGAAACTTGCTCATCATATTCCTTATAACTCAACATGTGCTGAACGAATCTCAAGTCATTACCAGCTGCATCACGACCAATGCTTGAATCCACCCACGCAGGGATATAAAAGAGAACCAAAAATAAATTGAAGCGGCGCAGCAGTTCAACTTCTTCAGATTTGTAATCTAATTGGTCGGCCCACATGAACATCTTTTGAGCATACAGAATTGTACCCATCCATCTCGCATGGTGTGCTGCACCAGGTTTGTGATGACGTATATCTTCATCTGCACCGAGAAGAGCAAGAGCATTAGTCACACATTGCTTGTAGTCATCCCGTGTGAAAAAATCTTTTCTGTTCAACAGTAGCTTGAACTTATCAACTATCATTGCAGCTCGTTCAGCAAAACATAGAGGAATAGTCAGAGTCTTGAATTGCTGTCCCTGTCAAGACTGCTCCAGTGCTCCAGTTCCTTTTAAGGTGGGCAAACCATGCATTCTCTGGTCCAGTTGTGGCCTTTCCAAATAAAGATTTCCAAACGTCTTTCACTACCAGCTCATACACATGGTGCCGACATGCATGGTAGAACACCTTCCTTCCTAGAAGGTCTTCAAGAATCTTTGCTGCACCCTTCTTCCAGCCGCTGTTGCTTGCTGTAGTGTCAAAAACCAAAGCTGTTACAGCATCTTTTATATTCCAACTTTCAATTATGTTGAAAGTGGTTTCTGCTTGCGTCTGACCTGCAGCATTTTGCATCTTTTGAATGCCAAGTAGTTTTCCTTCTGAGTATTGAGGATGACAAGATAGGACAATTGACAGAGCCTCACACCGATTTCCTAATCTATCCTCTGTGAGCTTTCCATCCCAATGAATAGCAACATGTTGAGGTTTATTTTCTGCAAATTTTTCTGAAATATCCTTGGAAATTTCAAGACGATTTGTTTTTCTGGCTCTCTTTGTCGAAGATCTTGACAGAGAGAACATTGCTATGTCACCGCCACAAGCCGTAATAAATGCTCCGATCAGCATTGTTGCCTTGTTGTCTGTTAGTTGCAATCGATCCAGAGCTTGGGACACATGGGTATTATTCATAATATTTTTAGGTGCCATCAGCTTAATGGCTGTCGAGGTGCCAAGACCAACATCAGCATCATAATCAGAACTTGAACTCAAACTATCACCCTCTTTTGAAGATGAAGAAGATGCTAAAACAACATAGTCATCACTTGAGTCATGTTGAATGTTTTTAACAGTTCTATCCGCCATGGTTGCTGTTTTCTTTTCGATGTCTTTAGCGAGAATCTTGTCTCTTCCAACATTATGCATTTGCGAGATTGCTGTTAATCTTCATAGAATGCAATGTCTTCGAGCTTTCTATCATGTGATAGATAAATGTCATTTTGTATTATTGCTATCGCATCTGTACTTCCAATATCCCACAACTTGTCCAAATCTTCCGTGAATTTTTTCCTCTTACCCTTGGGATCACTTTCCCGTTTCATGGTCGCCTTCAGAAAAATATATTTTTTGTTCAGTTTTTCAAGTAATTTCACCGCATTTCCTTTAAGTATTGTGGCAATTCTCGCCATTTGTCACACTGTCACGACATCATGAACCACCACATTACATAGCTCACGAGTAGGGGTTGACTGAGGGCAATGGTCTTTCAGATGCAGAAAGTAACTCATTACTTCTCGCAAGGTTGGTAATCTCGAGCCACAGATGTAATCGCAAGCATATCCGACCAAGTAATGCTCAGATCGAGATCTTGTTCTTCTCTGTGGCAAGTGCACAGTCTTCCGCCGTTTTGCCTCTGCCATGACAGTAATATTTTTGCCTTCTATCATAAATTACAGCTACGCCTAAAACATTTAAGTAACAAGTGTTACATTACGACTATTAACTCACCAACCCACAATGCCCTTGTACATAACCACAACCACTACTAACAAAATCGACCTCATCAGAACAGAAAATGCTGCTGCAACTAAAACATTGAGCAAGGAACAAGTGTTGCATTACAACTATTGATGCATCAACCCACAATGCGCTTTACAAATTCCCGTCTCTACTAACAGACTCGACCTCCGCAAAACAGAAACTACTGCTACAACTGATACATTCGAAGAACCACTGTTACATTACTACTATTGACTCATCAAACCACAACACGCTTTTACAGTATTACAGCCGTCACCAACAGACTCAGCAGCAGCAAAACCTACTCCTTCTGTCAAACACGGTGAAGCACCCAAATCAGAGCTGACAGCCGCCGTCATCATTGAAGCATAACCGATTACCCAATCAAGAATCGTGGTTTCGTCATTGCCCGCCTAGTTGCAATTTCGCCGTCGGTGGCCCGCCCACTCTTTGGCAGCTACTTTCAAACGCTTTGTAAGAAATCTTAACGACGTTCCTGAGAGCTTCTTTCAGGCTTGTTGATGTTTTTAATCAATAATCTATAGAATAAGACATTACAACGCAGCATTTTCGAAATTTTTCAAATTTTGGACAACCCTAACGAACATATTATTTGTAGTGATATCGTAGTTACATACTTCTAGAAGCCATCCCTAATAAGCACCTCAATTTCCGAACGAAACGCCTTCCATCCGTCAGCCTCCGACTGCCACTGAACGATAGCCCCGATCTGCGAATCGATCAGTTGTCCAACAGACCCTGCGCTGATTTTAATATGGTGGTATCCGCCTGAAAATTGCAGCGAAAACACATATATAGATCAATACAGCGGATCGCAAAGTATGGGCCAAAAAAATGTTGAAATTGAAGTGAAAGTGGCTTAAAACTGCTGTCAAACAGTAAGTACCGCCTGTAAACCAACTTCAATAGAGAATTGAAAAGTAGTACTTCACTACATACCACTTCTTGTAACACACAAGATATTGACAGTCAGCTGAACGAACCTGCTATAGAAACATTTTTGCCAGCCAGCAGTCTCCAGTAAGACCCGTCGTCAATGCTCTCCACGTCTTCCGTTCCCCTGGCGGTAAGGTATTCGGAAACGTACGGCAAACAGCCCACAAACGAAAACACCTGCAGGAGCGCAAAGCATGTTATCTTAGCATTGAGGAATTACAGGAGAGTCAAGTTACAAATTGAATATCCGAGCAAGTTGAGTACAGTATTTGAGTAGTAACATTCCTTACGAAGCATGCTAAGATATACAATATTTGACTCAGATTCGAGGATTCGAACGGTTGTTCATAGCGCTACTCCAGTACTCCTTGGCCTGCGCCCTGGAGCGCGATTTCACAAAAATTTGGAAATCGACAAAATTTGAACTTTAACAGACTCAACAACACCCATTTCGTTTTTTCGTTGTGCTTATGCTTGACTAGAAGTAGTACGCATTGCAATCAATTCCTTCGCCGTCACGTTTGAAATCTTCAAAATTTAACTGCATCACGTTCTGAAGTATGACATCAGCACGGCAGTAGGCTACCGACTACTGGATACTCCAATCAGTCCAACCCTGGGATACATCAAACTCATCGTAGACCAGGGAACAGTCCGAAAACTGCTTTTCACAATCACGCCAAAAGAATTCAAAGACTTTGTTTAGAAAAACATCGAGTGCTTACCGCAGCATTCAGCAGACATGATGATTTTACTGCTGAATGTTTGCCGCTGCGATAAAGATAATCAAACATGTCACCTCAAATACCTTACGAATATCGAGATTCCGAACAAAATTAGTAGTCAGAAATTAATTTTACCACTTCGTTCGCAGAATATAGTATAAAATAGTTAAAAAGCTGATAAACGGTCACCTCGTATGACGACTTTGCTCCGCTCGATACGGAAACCAGAAATTTCATGAGCGGCGTTATGTGCAGTGGAAAATAGCCGGCGGCGGACAACAGCAGGAGATGAAGCCCGTTGCCTCGTTTTCTGTCTTCCCAGAACTGCGAAGGTACAACGAAAGAGGTTGTTGCGACTCGCGTGCAGTCACATATTGTCAGTAACAAAATACGTCCTCAGCAGGGCAATTTTTTTACATATAAAACAGAAGATTTTGACCTAAAATATTAAAATTTCGACATTTTTTAGCTTAAAAAACTTAATTTTCATTAAATTTTGACGGAACTTACACAGATTAGGTGTTTTCCCACATCATGTCAGAATTGTACTACTTATCTTCATTTCTGGTTCGAACTGTCTGTCCTCACGAAGTAGTTCGGCCTCAAAAAACTTTTTTGACTCAAAAACTGACAAATTTTTTCATGAAAAACTCGATTTTATCGAAATACGGCCCTATGAAGAATTCCTGGGCCTATAAACTAGGCTGCAAGCCGTAAAACGTCGAATGATAAGTTCCCCGACAGTGAAAAATCTACGATACAAACGAAATGCAGGTTGTAAAAAAATGTTTACTTTGTTTACAATTTTGACATTTTTTGACCTAACGCTGTAATTTTGACCTAATTTTGACTTATTTTGACATGTCAAAAATATTGCCCTAGTCATCAGTCGTTTTTTTGTTATTCGCGAAGATGCAATAATCAGTGGCACTAATTTGACAAATATACCCCATATAAACTTATTACTTATTACAATCAAACTCCATTCGAGTGAGAAGCCAATGCTTACAGTCCGACATGCGTGCATTGTAGATCAGGAAACATTAATTTTCGGTACTTTCACCATAAAATGTACTCCTATGGCACAATATCAAGACAACAGTACCAAAGACCAGTACTTTCCAAGCAATTACAGGAGTAATCAAATCATCGAATAAGCCGTTAAAAATCTCCGCCGAGACAGGTATCGGTCAAAATGTGAAATACAAGCTCTGTCATATTCCCAAGTAAACGCGGTACTTTTAAAGGTGCACTGCACTCTAAAAACGATGTGGTCTTAAATTGAAAAGCAAAACGAAAAAAAAAAATTTGGCCGCAGCCGTTTTCTTCAGTACGCCACCGTAATGGAGCTGCAATGTATTGAAATTTCCACAAAAACTTCATATACCAGCAGTCACGCAGAGATCGAACTTTATGTAGTTGTCAGCCAATGTTATGAAGGAAATATGTCATACACGCCAAGACGCCAAGGTGGTTTAGATACCGCGTTCAACGGAAGGCGTTCAGTCAGGAGATTTATGTCAAAATCGGGCCTAGTGTATTCTATTTCTTTCATAACATTGGCTGACAACTATATAAAGTTCGTTTTCTATGTGACTGCTGATGCGTGAAGTTCTTGTGGAAATTTCAATACATTGCAGCTCCATTACGGTGGCGAACTGAAGAAAATCGCTGCGGCCAAAATTTTTTTTCGTTTTGCCCTTCAATTTGAGACCACATCATTTTTAGAGCGCAGTGCCCCTTTAAGCATTTTGATGTACAGGATTCACACGACATTCCTCACCGACTCAGCCACGGTTTCAGAGTTCTCCAAAACTTTAGTGACCGCTTCCACCAGCTCCCCGTGATCTCCGAGCGTTTCCTCATGAAACGAATGAGTCACGCAAGACAGCAGACGCCTCAATACTTCTCGTATCGTTTTGGCAGCGGACTGGAAAAGTAACAGTGTAGAGAAATCAAAGAGGACAAAATTTCAATACAAAATTAATAAGAAGAGAAACTCCTAAACGGCAAAAGCACTAACTCTTGACCAGTGGTGGTCAAAAAAATCAGCGCTGCCACTCCAGTAACGGTAACGCTGAAAACTTTTACACTATTACCAGTAAAAGTAGTTATTTTGAAGACGAGTAAAAACTACTTCAAGTGGAAGCAGAAATTGAAGGTCTATAAAGCAGGGTAGTAATGAATTGAGTCATAACTGGACTCGCGATTTTACGGTGACTCGACTTCACTCGAGTCATTTATTCAAATGCGTAAAATGACTCGACTCGTAAAAGTACAACCACCACTGATAGTTTTTGAATTGTACTTGGAGAAGCCTCAGCTTGAAAACTACTACTTCTACTAACAACTAGAGCCCGACCGATATTGGATTATTGGGCCGATACCGATAAAACCGATATCTAACACCTTCACCGATAATACCGATATATTCAGCCGATATTCAAATAAGGTGGAATCTACCCCCAAGGCGCATTTTCCAAACTTCAGAGCATTTATTTCAATAGCTTTACAGTCATTGTCATCCTTTAACATGAAATAAATGGAAAGGCTCCATCTACACACCTTGAAAGTGTAAGATACATGAAATATAGCAACATTCTTAGTCTAGCATCAAGAATTATAGTTTTCTGACTCGATACTATCACGTTATGACGTCACGAATATTGCAGATATTTCTTCACCTCCAATGGCCGATACCGATAATTATTTCAAAGTCTAATATCAACTTGATATTATCGGCTACCCGATAATCGGTCGGGCTCTACTCACAACAACAGTAGCCAATTCCAATAGATTACAAACAACAGCACATACACAATACAGCGATACTCACGCAATTGTTTTCAGGCGGGTACATGTCGATAATGCTGTTGATACGATGCCAAACTTTGTGCTCTATCACCCGTTCGCCCAGTTTCTGAGTGACGTCGCTGTCATCTTCTGACAGTACCTGCGAATACCAAAAATTTCAAAGTGAAAAACATGCACTCAATAACGAAACAGACTAGCGCCTTCATTATTTACAACTCCAAATTCAGTTCTAGATTTACAATTCAATTCAAAATCAAAATTCCAAATTTTTTTTATGTGGTGTCGAAAAATCCAAGTGCAAATCCGCTAATGGCTAAAACTAGCTCAAATCCAAGCCCGTATCCAGCTTTGAACTACTCGTGATTCCATAGCCGATCCAATTCTGGCCAAAACCATACATTCCAGACACATTACAATTAATGTGCGTCTCTGAAATGGATTTGAGAATTTGGACACATGCTTTCTTCGATTTTGAAAATTTATATAATTTTCGAATGAATTCAAGTAGTATACAAAGTAGGGACTTCAGACTTGAATCTTGACATGATATCAAGCTCTATTCTGCGTTTCGATTTAGACTAGCATGAAAAGTTCATAAATCATATCCACAACCCAATTTTAATACACTTAATCCGCCAATTTCTACTGGTAAAAATTTCTTCATTGAGATGTAGGCCCTACTGTACACAAAATGTTTGGAAAGGCTTGATACCTGATACCGGATAGTGGTCCAAGCCAGCAGCAGAGGGGCCATGCACGGCACCGTCAATGCGCAAAACACTTTATCCAGCTCTTCAAATTCCCGCTTGTTCACGCTCATCTTATGCTCGCCCACACTGTCGGCTTCCGCAAGACGCTAAAACAAAGATCAGCTGGCTTATGCATTAAAAAATGATTAGAATTTTACCGCATTTGGTTCTAAGTAACAAAGAGATTTTCTAAAATAGAGTAGCCTGCCACAACAGGATACATAACTTAGCATGCCGTGCTTGCAGAGTCCTTCCACACAACGGCAATTGAAGTTAAGTAATCAGTTTGTAAAAAGCACAGGGTGTTTTTTTTTCGTGATATTTCAGATAAATTATGATATAATCTGGCGTATCTACCGCTGTCAGCCAAACTACACAAAACAAGTAACAGTACAAAGTAAAAAAGTTCATTAAAGATGAAAATGGGGCAAAATAATATGGTCTTCAGTAGGGCCCGACCGATATTGGATTTCTGAGCCGATGCCGATAAGACCGATATCCAGCACCTCCACCGATAACCCCGATAAATTCAGCCGATATTCAAAAGATATGGAATCTAGCTCAAGGCCCATATTTAACACCTGAGAGCATTTCTTTCAACAACTTTACAGCCATTGATATACTTGAACATGAAATAAATGATCAAGGAACTATAAAAATGTATCAAAAGCACCAATCCAGCAGTTGCAGATTACAGTTCACGAAGCACAATTTCTCGGCTCTTTCTCCAAGGAGTGAACTTATGTGGCCTTCCATAGATGATGCATATAGTACTAAACACAGTGAACAGTCTTTCACTTGGTAGCATAGTTAGTGGCACAGCAGGAAATCTTTCTTCATTTCGGTTCCACCGCTCCCTTGCAGGGGATCTTTCCTTCAATGGTTTAACCAAATATTGATATTGATATTCTTCTGACAATGCACCTGGAGCCTTCAGCACATCATTAACAAATAGCTGATGAGAATGTGCAAAACAACTCAAATTGTCCACGTCTGCAACTGCTCCACCCATCCCCCATGGGCCTTTGACCAGCATTTCAACAATCAATAGATCAATATTTCACACTCTTGTCAGAATTGGCCAATGTCATCATGGAATCAAAAATTTTCGTATCAATTACTGACTTTATTCCACGTTTGCTTGATTTTCTTGCCCTCTATGCTCGCATATTTCCTATCATGGTGGCCCGGCAGCCGAAGGCCTTAGTCAGACGACTGCATACATTACTGGTATAATTAGCTCTGTTGGTACCGAACCGGGAAATGTTTCGGCGCGACGCTTTTCTCTATCATTACGAGGGTCAGTCCAGCATGATTGAAGTTCTCATTTCTCTTACTGATTGAAATCTTCTGCAGACAACCATCCATCCAGCTGCTCTCTGTCTTTGGTGATCGATTACTGCAGGGGGATTCCCACGAAGTCAGTGGGGCATAACGGTGGTTAGTTATCTATAATATTCAGATAGACACGCCTACTGCCCTGTATGCAGTAGATTGTACTATATGCAGCTTGGCCATTTATTTTTATAATTGACCGTCCTCACGTCTTTCACCGACTTCTCTTGACTCCCTGCCACCATGTTGTGACGTCACGAAAATGGCCGATATTTTTTTACCTTCAATGGCCGATACCGATATTTCTCTCCAAGCGTGATATCGACTCGATATTATCGGCGAGCCGATAACCGGTCGGGCTCTAGTCTTCAGCGATTTGTGCCCTCAGCAGATACAACCTAGGCACTTCATATTAGGCTGGCATAAATAGGAAATATTTCAAGAGCTTCATGGAGGTACAGAACTTGAATATACAAAGGAATAGTATATTCATATTGAAATGAACCCAAATATTTTCGGCTGACACTCGTCAGGGTAATCGTCCGCAACTAATACAGAATCAGAAAGAACATTGTATATCAACAATCGTATCACAAAATATGACGTCACCAG
>ATSW01120956.1:0-15617 GCA_000444245.1 Botryllus schlosseri
CCTAAATGACTGGCACCGAATGTTCCTATCTTGGCAATCTAAACCCCCAGAACACGAATTCCATCTGGCAGGGAAAAATTATATGCCAGTGAAGAAATACCAATTTGAAATCGTGTGTGTCTCTTAGTTTAGTACGATTGGGCGACAGGGATATTCCTGTTGGGCGATATCCCTGTTGGGCGCTTGTTTTAGATATCGGTGGGCCTGACGAAGTGACGTTTCGTTCCTGCCAACGGGTATACGCCCGAAGATGTATAATTAGCTCTCAGCTTTACCGGTAAATCTGTTTACGTGAGCAGAGAGAGGATAAAAATTGATCCCAATTTACATGCAATTCCCGATGANATTGACCAATTCAATCATTAATTAGTGAANTTTTTCGCGCTTNACGCGACTAGGCGAGAATAGCTGCCTCAGTAANTGGACACCCAATGTAGATACCTAATAGACTATCAGCAAATAGCGGACAGCCTAATGGGGGTCTGGGAGTGAAGTCCCCAGGAAGTTTGGTTTATCACCCGATGGGGTCCCAGGACCAACGTTTTTTTTTGGGGGGGGCTGACGAAGTGCTGTCACGGCCCTCATAACGAATAATTGTACCTGCAGGCACGCCCGAATATGTTTAATTATTAATTACGTGCCCTTTATTTTCCTATACAACAGCTCACTCAGTGCTACTGGTAAATCTGATTATGTGGGCGGGCTGAGAGGATAAAAAGTTTATAGCGACTTATGTATGTAATTGCCACCTATTCATTCACGCATTATAGAAAATTTTGGTACCTAGGGCGACCAGGCCACAAAAACTTTGCTGACCATCGAAATCACGATATGGGGTTCAGGGGGGCGAAGCCCTCAGAAGTTCGGTTTATCACGCTATGGGTGCGCAAGGCAATCGTTTTAGGGGGGTTGATGAAGTGCTGTTACGGCCCTCCCTCTTACTCATTTTCTTTATTACATTCCTTACAATATGAAGTTGGGGGGCGCTGGAACACGATAATTTTTGAAAGGGGGCGCTGGAGGAAAAAAGGTTAAGAACCGCTGTATTAGAGTTTCTGTACGGTTACAGTAGGGGTGGGCAATTATTTTCATCCGCGGGCCAAATGAGAAGTAGAAAATACGTTGGCTATATTCTTCAGCGTATTTTGATATATTTCTAGATTACACTGTTAATAAATGCTGCTCAGTGAATGTGTTGATGTTAGGTACTGAGAAAGTGGCATTAAATTTTTAAAAAATATCTTTTTATCGTCATGATTTGAAACAATGTTAAACATGATACATTTTTTACTCTCTTTAAACCCCTATCCACGTTCTTCTATTAAGACACTAAAACAGTGGTTCTCAAATTTTTTTTATGCACGCTCCCCTTTGTGATAGTGAAAAATTTCGCGTCCAACCCCCCTATCATGACATCACAACATGAACACAAAAAGAGCAACCCGAATGCTAGCAATCCCAACGGATACTTTGATGACATGGAAGGTTATGGTTGTTGGTGAGCGAATTCTGTAATATCAAAGTCGGACGGTACACAGAGGAATGAACTGTAAGCTGGGGATAAATCGCGCTTAACGCGCAAACCTTTTTTCATTCAACTTCAGCTTCACACCTCACTTCAGATGCATTTACGCCCCCAGTTTGAGAACCACTGCACTGAAATGTATATGGGATAGTACAAAGCTTGTCTTGGTTGCTGCATTCCGAGCAGTGTGTAACTCAAATAGCCGTGATGTAGAGCGAAGTTTGCAGATTTTCTGAAATTCGCCCTCCCTTGATCGAGTGTTTCGTGTTCTTGTCATAATTAAAATCCTCAACAAATATATAAATAAATAAATAAATAAAAATAGTAACCAATCTCGGCACCATGCTCGGAAAAAACTAAAAGGACTGGTTTACCCCTAACTCCAGTATACAAATATTTAGTGCCCTAAACCTTCTTTGAATTTCAGCTTTCGGCTTTCTCTTTTTAACATGGCCGTTCATCCTTTATGAGTGATAGATAAAATGAGTCATATAGGAATAGCGAGTACTGATTGACTTGTTTTTTCGAGTTAGGGATTTGGAAACGCCTCATGTGACAATTTGAAACACACCCGTATAATGCGTAATGTGACAATGGCAACAAAGAAGGTTTGACCTAAAATATATCTAAAGAGTGATATCTTGTGAATTTAATTGTTACTCATACTTTGCCACATAGCCTTTATTTTGAATGTGGATTACGCATGTGAGGTATGTAGGCAGCGTAATGGTGGCATATTAATGAACAGACTTCAAAGTAAACGAATTTCCTGTTTAGTTGACACAGTCTATGGCTTTAGTCCACGCATGAACATTCAAAAAGCAGGCTTAATGTTATGAATTCGAAACAACCTTACGCAGGCCGCACAGAATGGCTTCGCGGGCCGCACTTTGCCCAGGTCTGGGTTACAGCCACCATCTTGATTTAAACTACTTTTGTTATTTTTAAAATGTAAATTCGCTGTTTGAGAGACAGACATAGTATTATGTCAGATATTGCGAAATTGTATGCTCGAAATTGAAGTAACTTTGTTCAACTGTAACTGGTCTGAAACGAATTCTAGGCTACTTATAAACAGCGTCGCTCAAGACTTGCAGCATTGCGACTTACGTCAAGTCCGAAGTAGCCCAGGCAGTCTATATTGTGAGACGTAGATAAACATGTTTCAAATTTCCAAATCATATTGAAATTGAATATTTCATTTCCCATAGTAATGCACAAGCGTTCGACTTTGCGCATTTTGCAGTTGAGATAAGCGACCCACATTAAAGATGATTTGGTATTTTCTAGACCAGTACTTCTCAACCAGTGCGCCGCAAAGCTATTTTAGGTGGGCCACGAAGACGTTCTAATTGCTACACTTTCATATTCAATTATCTAACTATTCTAGACACTTTATATTCCAAAGATTAGAAGAGTTAATGCACATTCTCCTCCTCCAAATTAAATTGCTTCGCTTGTTTCACATCTGTAATCATCTGTTACAGGGCTTTAACTGCCCCACCCCAATCCCCAAATTGGTGCATCGAGCTTGAAGAGGGACCAAATTATCTCATGAATCAACGTAAATTATATAGTATTTGTTTGGAGAGTTATTGAACTTCTTTCAAATGTTAGTCACGCATGGCGCAAATTGGCATCGTTAGATGTCTTGGTTTTGTTAGCGGTACACCCATCTCCCTAATAAAATAATACGCATAATTTATAGAAAGAGGCCTTTCGGTGTCGGCCATTACCGCACCACAACACACCAAGACATCTGAAGTTTCGGCCAACATGCGACTCTGCGAATTGTGCAGCCAAAACGTTCGACTGTGAGAAAACCTCTGTCGAAAAGGATCGAAACCTTCGGTATATGCATGCCGAATTGTCCATGGACTATATACGGTAGGCGCCTAAATGGCTGTCTCCAAAAATTTATAGTAGTATATGTAATTGGCAATATCATTGACCAAATTCGATGATGAATTCCGGAAAATATTCACGCTATAGGCGCGACCAGATAACTGTATCACACTGACAACATAAATACTGGCACCCACGAGCAGTGGTTTAAACATTAATTGCGAAAGGGCGTCTAGTGGGTCGCGCAATGAAATTTGGAAGAAAAGTGGGTCGCAAACTGAAAAAGGTTGAGAAGCACTGTTTTAGACCATACCTATTTTATATCATTTTGTGATAATGTGTGTGTTGATCACGACTCCACAGATATGTCATTTCCACTAACATGTGTACTCTGTGTAGCTCTGCATTACATGTTCCGTATGCTATGATACGACCAATCCACAGGGGAATATAGGCCTACTATCAAGCCAAGACTATAATTTTCGGTAATAAATTAACTCTCAGTGGCAAGGAACGTATAATTTCAACACTCAATCACATTACTTGACTCTAATCATTGGAATTAGTAATAGAACCAGACTTGAGCACTCCAGTGTGCTCTGCCCTAATAATTAGGCATACTGTGCAATGTGCATTGAAGAGTCGCAAAACACAAACCTGCTCATCGCTGAGTCTCATGAAATGAAGATTGAGTAAATCTCTCAAGTCGTCTTGCGAAACGACATTGATTTTTGCATAGTCAGCATCAGCAAAGTAACGCTGGAAGACGTAGTATCTTGCCCGAACAACCTCACGCAATCGCTCTTCAATTTCGTCAAATTCAACTTCCCGGGGGGAAAGGTTCGGAATCGCGTTCTCAACATGACCGACCCACTCCTGATTTTTCTGCAGAATAGTAGAAAAGTCATATTTGGTGATATAATTGTTGATATACAATGTTCTTTCCAATTCTCAACTAGTTGCTGACGGTAATCCATGACGAGTGTCAGCCAAAAATATTCTGGTTTATTTCAACATCAATCCTTATTATTCAATTGTATAATGAAGTTCTCCACCTCCAAGCTCTTTAAAGGTTATGTATGGTATATTATTGAATGTCATTTGATGCGTATAATGGTATAATAATGAAACACAAAAGTTTGCTCAATTCTAGCTTGAAGACTCTTGGCGGTATGCAGTGATATCTGCATCATCTTTGCCATGGAGAGTTTTAACTTGCATTTTAGAGAAAACGTTCACAATTCTACTCACCACATCCGTGATCAAAGTGAAATCTTGTAGGAACAATATCCAATTGATCATTTTCTCCGGATTCGTGGTCGTCGGTTGAGAAATGCGACATTTTGTGAGAACGGCGCGGAATTGAACGTCGTTTAACTTGAAACAGAACGCGTCGAGCACTCTTCGGAATTCAGACACTTTCACAACTCCGGTATGGTTGCGGTCGAATGCACGGAAAGCCTAAAAACAAAATAAAACAATTTTATTATATAAATCGGTGATTGATGTCGGGCCGAACTTCAAGCTTCAGAAATCATGTGTGGCTGTATGGCAACACTCGCGTAATTACAGCGAAAATTTGAAAGCATGAAAGCATGTACTGCAGGATACAACCATCCTGTTCATTCAAAAGCGTGCACACTGCACATAGACTTCTATGGATTCGGTATCAGTTAGGCCTACGTCAGTATTGACAGACACAGATGTCAGTCTCAAGTATGGGATAGCTCTCCATACATACATATGCACAAGTAAGTCTGTGGGGGAATTATATGCGGAGTAACGAAAGGAAAGGACCTTATGTATTTTTTACCTTATATAGTTTTTGCGGCATACACAGTATACATCGACTCATGACTGGGCTGGGCACAATGATTCGAGAACTCGAATCTGAATCGAGTATTGATTTTAATGATTCGAGTCGAGTAGTAAAACGTGATTGTTTTCGAGTACTGAAATTATACGCTCCTCGCCACTGAAAGTTAATGTATCAACGAAAACTTTACTTTTGATACTATTTTCCACTGTTGAAGCCTTGAAACCTTGCTTGGCCTATTGCAGCAGATGAAACATCGTACAAAGCTACGAATATTCCTGGAAATAACACATTTCCGAAGTCATGATCATCCCACAACATTGTCTTGAAGTGCAACGAAATCGGTATGGTCGGAAAAGTACCAAAGTATCTTCAATATGATGCATAACAGACATTATATTCTTTGTGGTGGCATAAAAGGGGCATATTTGAACTTGAACATCTTACATACTGTTATCACGTCATAATGAGTGATAGTCGATTACTCGACTCGAAGCATAATACGTGATTCAGAATCGAATCACCCAGGTAATCGAATTTGCCCAGCTCTACTCATGACATCATAGTGTCCTATATGGTGTGGACACGAGCAAATCTCACGACACAGTGGAATTGGTCGACGTCACACTTTCCATTTCGTCAAACGCAATTTGACGATAATTTTTGACTGGCTTGCCGAGCATGAAACTTGATAAAACGGGAATCAATACGAAAATATAAATTTCATTTCGCTCGTGGTCCTGGAACCCGCCGAAATCAGCCTCGAATGTTGCATTGTAATAATGATATTGTGACGCAACCATGCTGTCTGAGCAGCTCAGGAGCAAGCGCGCACGAGAGTGAGAGTGAGAGTGTGAATGCTCAATGGATTGCGCAACAATGGCCAATGGCCACATGCGCAGCTTAGAGGGAACAGTGCTTGCAGGTGTGCAGCCATTCTAGTTTATTTCATATCCAACCCTAGCAATGGTTGCAAAGATGTTTAAGCGAAAGCATTTAAGATTTGAAAATACACCTTAAGCTAGATGACATATTTTTTTAATATCAGCTGAATATGACGAGATGATCAGTGAAGATGCTAGTTATCGGTTTCATCTGTATTGGCACAAAAACCCATAGCGATATTATCTATATTCTATAACATACCGAACTCATGCCGTCATAGCAAGCAGTCAATTTCTCTTTCATCTTTTCCATCGCCTTTTCGATGCTCAAGTGATCCAACGTTTGATGCCACGAGTTTTGATCGTTGCCACGGTTCCGCTTTCTCCCGTATTTCGACGCTCTGCCGTCGTCAATCGCTTTTAAGAAGTCAAAGTACGACAGATGCCTGCTCGCGGTCGATAATCCAAGCCTTTTCAACAGACTGTTGAACTGAGAAAGATATACACGATCATCATTAGTAGGTCTGGGCAAAGACGATTGCTTGAGTGATGCAACTTGGAATGGAGTATTAGGCTTCGAGTCCAGTCGAGAATTCGTGTGACACTCATTACGATGACATAACAGACGGGGAAAACTCAGATATGTACTACAAATATTCTACCAAAAGGAATAGAATGGAGATTCTATATCACAATAATGATAATTTGATATCTTTCCAACCGCACCTTTTTCATTGCACTTTTTGATAATGCTTTGGGTTGATCGCGACTTAAAAAAATATGCCATTTCCAGTAACGTGTTTAGCTTTGTACTGCATGTTTCGTATGCTGTGATACGTCCAATCGAGGTTTGCAGCCTTTCACAGCAAGAAGTAGTATCGAAAACCATAATTTTCGTTGATAAATTTAGTCTTAGTGACTAGGAGCGTAGCATTTCTATTTTCAAAAAAAGCATCTCTATTTGATTCGAATCATTAGAATTAATATGTCATTTCGATTCGGGTAGTCGAATCATTGCGCCAAGCTCTAATCGTATGTTTGATCTTAATTTTATACTATACATCAAATGTTTTTGAGAATGAAAAGTATTTTGACGATGTAATGATTACCTGTCCCTCGTCCAAGAAGTAATTGAGCTGTAAAAGTACCCTTTGAAGATCAGCCAATGTGATGTAACCATCCTTGTTTTTGTCCATTTGCCGGAACGCCTTGTCAAAACTGGAGTAGTACTCACGGAATCGATCTCTGCGAATGGAACGTCAAGTTAGTAATCAGATGTTAACCAAAGGAATAAGAATTTGATATACACTACTGAAATTAGCCCCGTGAAAATGACTTGATATCCAAAATACACAACTAGAGCTAGAAGTAGAACTATTCACTTTTTAAAACTCGCACCTGACCGTTAAAGATCCACAACCAACTGACTAAAACACAACTACGTACATTCAATTCCGAAGTACCTCATTCATTTACTGATACAATACTCTATTGCAAATGAGCAAAGAAGTATTGGAGATGAAATCGGAATTCAAAAGAACAGGGTTTTGAGATTGTAGTGGGAGAGGTCTTGGAGCCCCAAAACCCATCCCTGACCATACCATTGTTAGTCGTGACGACTCTGAGCTAGCAATGGCTGCATGAAAATCACAAAACAGGAAACCGGTAACACGGTATACCGGTTTTCAAGTTGTTCGGCAAATAATTTTTTAATGCACAACTAGAACTAGAAATTCTCACTTTTCAAAATCTGCATCTAGAACTAGAACTACTCACTTTTCAAGATGTGCAACTAGAAATAGAACTGGAAGTCGAACTGCTCATAAACCAGCATACAGTCGACCGTCAACTAACCAAATTGACGGTTTTTACAAGTCTGTTGTGGTCCATAATGATAATCGTACTTCAATTCCTTTTCCACAGTTTCCGCGGTGAGCTTCCTCGAATACTTGATTTGATTGATAGCCAGCTCTTCGTGTTTAGACTGTTGATTTTCGTGATGCGCCATTACGTTCTGGTAATTCTCTTCCACTATACATCGACTTGTACCTTGTAATCCTAAAAGTGAAAAAGTCATTCCATAACATTGCGGTCATGTGGAGAATAGGATTCACTTCAAGATTATTACTTCAAGAAATAATTGTGGCAAATTCTTCAGAAAATAATCTCACACCATGAATTGATATTGATGCTCATTATAGTGAAATGGCTCAACACAACATCGTCGTGACTTTTTCTTTTCATAAAATTTATTTCTTTCGGCAGAATTGGTGTTAAATTCATGACATGTAAACAAACGTTACTTCTCGTTCACACACCGAGGAACAACTTTTCGGCGTAGCTAAATAATATAAGTTCTCAACGTAAATATTGATCAAATTCTAAATTTTCTTCTCCGATAACTTCACTTGTACGGGTCGGAATGGAGCCAAATTTGTTATGCATCGTTTTTGTAGGTAACCTTACAATTTCATACTGTAGCCGGTTAGTAATATTTGAAAAGTGATATTTTTGAGAACCTTAATACTCAGTGATTGGTCACTTGCGAATTCAGTAATTCTAATTCTAATCTAATTTGGAAAAGCTGGAAATTCTCTAGTTGTCTATGTCTTCTTGTGCTAAACATAGCATTAATAGTGAGATGGGCTGTATATTGCATTTCCATTGAATAAAATCAAGCTCCGATCGCTTTGATCTTACCTCGATTATCACCAGGAAGAAGTGTGCGGCCTAATTTCTCAACAAAATTCTGAAAACTGATGTAGCCTTTTTGATCGGGGTCATATCTTTGCCACAATTTTTCAAATTCCGCTTGTGATATCGGTAAAATAAACCTGAAACAGAAGGGGATTGCATTTCAATGACGATGTAGCCAACATACTATCACGCACGTAAAAATTAAAAAGCGTACTAATGGCCAAGGTTATGAAGACTCAAGTCGCGATTTTTTTGGTGACTCGACTTGACTCGAGTCATTTTGTCAAGTGCGTAAAATGACTGGACTCGAGTCAATTTGTGTATTGACTCCACTTGGACTCGAGTCATTGTGGACGAGTCGAATCAAGTCATATGACTCAAGACAAGGACCGAGACAGATGCTTCATTGTAACTTCGAAGAATAGTAAAGTCAACGCATGATTGATATTTCGTCTATTAGTCCTGATACTTGGAAAATAGGGCCAGAAACTGATGAGACTGAGGAAAATTATCATATTATGAATACGAGCAATTCTATATCACTCGAGCAGAGTTGAAAAAAGTAGGTTGTGCCGGATTGAACTGAAAACTGAACAGAGGACATAATGACTTGGAATCGAACTCGAGTCAAAAGTCTTACAGTGAGATTGACTTGTAACTGGAACATTGTGACTCGGTTACCACCAGGGTTGTAACCAAGTCACAAGGCTCCGAGTCACAAGTCAATCTCACTTATAGTTTTCATTCGAGTCAAGTCGAGTCGTTTTTAATTCACAACCGAGTCAAGTCCGAGTCTATGTCATCGAGCAGAGGTTTGAGTCCGAGTCATGGTATTACAACTCGAGTCCGAGTCCAAGTCCTTGTGTTGATTGCTCCGTTTCCAGTTAAAGTCTTGTTAATACCACTTTTATAACTCTGTTTGGTGATATGGAATGGTTCGCGTTGATAATATATTAATTTTCCTCACGTTTAGCAGTTTCCGGTCGCATTTTCAAGTACTAGTACCAGTAGACGAAGTCCCAATAGAGTGGTTACTTTACTATTCTTCGAAATCACAATGAAATGTCGGTCTTGGCGTCTGAGTCCCGAGTCATGCGCAATGACTCGAGTCCAAGTAGAGTCAATACACAGATTGACTCGAGTCGAGTCATTTCTGTATTTTGAGAAAATGACTCAAATCGACAAAAAATTGCGAGTGTCTGACTCATCATTCGAGACATCACAACCCTGCAATAGAGTACTTTTGAGTCTAGTATAATGCTCAGTCACCTGTATAATATCGATCTCAATTCCTTTTTTCGTATGATTCCATTGCCGTCGGAATCGAAATTTTTGAACGCCCTCGCCAGATCTGACCAAGATTGCTCGGCTTTCACACAGAGATATTCGTGCACCTGATCGGCCGCCATTTCCGCAGCAGTGCGGGTTTTATTCCATCTGCAAATGCAAATACAAGTACAAGTACACCGATGTAGCATATTTCTTCCTTTCGTTTGGATTTCGCATCTCCGCGAGATTGCATTGTCCAGCATGCGTTGAGGGACTTAGAAACCTCCATTGAATGATAAATTGATACTGAAATCAACCCAAATATTTTCGGCTGACATTGTATATCAACAATCGTATCGCCAAATATGACGTCTCATGCATTAAATTTTGAATAATCGGAGCAAAGAGATTGCGTAAGCTCAATGTGCTATTTTTATATGATACACAAACCCTTTCTGTTGGCACAGATTAGGTTGGTATTCTCACAAAAGTCACACAAATATACCGGTCGTAATCAAGCCAAATTTGATGTGAAGCATTTTTTCGGGCAACCTAACAATTTAGTCAGCAAGCCATTAAAATTTGAAAGTAAAGATATTTTTGAACAGCTCCAATCTATGCCACAAGTCCAAGAGGACCACTGCAATTTAGGCTACATAACGACATCGTACCGGTGCTGCGAATTCAACCAGGGATGCCCTTCTTGCTTGTCGACAATTTCGAATTTTCGAAGAAAATCGTGATAGGAGAGCCGCGACTTCCTTGTCAAACCAAGCATTCTGAGCAGCTCGTTGAACGTTTCGTCTGAGAAAATACAAGACAGGAGTGAGAAATTCATATCTAGCAATGAAGAATAATGAGAAGGGCACCAAGCCAACATGTGAAGTGGTATCAAATTAAAGTGGAAAGTTTGGCGGCAGCCATTTTCCTGGGAAAGTCACCATATTCAAACTGCGGCTAAAAGATCTTGACGAGTGGTCCCATTCTGGCTGTATCCGTGGTAGGTCACATTGTAGGCACTATTGCACTCTCTCGACGTGCTCGAGACAGAGAAGGAATTTTAGATAGTTGTCAGCCGATATCTACAGCCTGATAAATCGTGTACCGGTACCCAATTGATTTGATTCTGTATTGAGTATTAGGTTTCGAGTCAAGTGTTCGATTATCACTCATTATAATGTCATAACAGTGTGAATGATGTGGAAATTTCAAATATGCAGCTTTTATGCGACAACCAAGAATATAACGCCATATTAAAGATGATTTGGTAATTTTTACCTGTGATTATAAACATGAAGCTATCGAGCAGTTTCCGAAATTCGTACATGGTTAAAACGCCGTCGTGGTCGTCGTCCACTTTGTAGAAGGCGCTTCGGACGCTCTTAAAATTCACAAATTTTTGAAATGAACTAAATAAAGGTCAGTCACACAAAATTACCCCGTAATTTTCGCGTAAGCGATCCAGCAGTAAGTTGTAACACTGGGAGGCCGCCATGTACTTTACGTTGGTTGGATTCACGACATGATTGCCCGCTCTTTCAAGTTTCTGAAACATTTCGTTGCGATTAAAATTGACAAGCAGATGTGGACCAGAGCTGTAGTGACTCGAGTCACGAGTCAAATTACGTACAACCACTCCCATTTAAAACTGGAAACCCATTCGTTTTGAAATGGCAATTCTATCTTCAATGTTTCTTAGCTCATTTACAAGTCAGTAATTCGTATAATAAGTTATTAGTTGTGTTTTAGTTAGTAACTTGTGAATTTTCAAAGATCGTTCTAGTTGCGCAATCCTGTGTTTGCACAAGTCTGTAAAAATGACTTGACTAGTAATTGAACTGACGATTAAGTACAATATCATGAGACGGCAATACAGTCTCACGAGAACTTGAATAATATTTTTTGCCACCAGTTTAGTGTAAATTATATTCCTAAGCATGATCACCTGGCCAAATCCTTGACCTTGAATTCTTTCAAAGTTGTGAACAAAATCAGTGTATACCAATCCGCGGGATCCAAAACAAAGCATTTTTGCCAATTCTTCAAATTGGGAGTCTTCCATTCCGAACCCAATGTCTTCCAGCACCTTGAAACGTAACCAGTATGGGTTGTAATTGAATCCAATCATATAATATATGATAAATAGATATCTGGATTAAAATCAACGGACAGACAACAACAATTTCATCAGTTTAAAACACTATGAGACTGCGATACAATAAAGAGATTGGTAGGTATCGAAACGACGAGTAGTCTTTGAGATCAGAAACCTCCTGGGCTTAGGCGAAGTAAAGAAGAGACTACTGGATAAAATTGGTAGGTTGCATAAAAAAACGCTGCAGCTGAATTTTTGTGCAATTCCAACCTATGGAAGCATTGCTATATGAGAAAAAATAGTTATCATTTAAAATCATAGTATTTACGGTGGGTAGATCTAAAATAAACAAGTGAAGAATTTGCCTACGTAAATACAATTATTTTCAAATCCCTATTTTTGTACCACAATAACTTCGCTTCGACGGGTCGGAATTGAGACAAATTGCTTGCACACTCATTTTTGAGAAAACCTAATAATTTCATGGGGTGGAAGTAAAACTTGAAAAATTTTATAATTAATTTTATTAAATAATTCCAATTTTCTCTAATTTAGTAAGGCCTTTACAGGTTGGAATTGAGCCAAAATTGGCGTGCACTGTTTTTAGGCAATATAACAATTTTACCAAGCAGCCAGTAAAATTTGCAAAAAACGGTATTCTTGTATAGCCCTAGTGTGCACATGTCAAGAATGCTGATTTTTCAAATTATCGAAGATTTTTGTGTGAATACACAGCTTTACCACTAAAACATGACTTTATGTTTGTTTGATATCGGCAGTTTTACTTGTTCTCGACTACTTCACTGTAATTCTGCTTGAATTTGTATCCAAAGAGAGCTGGTAATTGTAAAATGAAACAACTAGAAACTTTTTAGCTTTTCAAATTAGATTAGTACCGATATTACTATTATATCTGCAGATTTTTCCTAAATTATATTACAATTACATTATCGGCATTTCACTCAAATTAAATTAATTCAGTGGGCAATTATTTTTCCTGGCGGACCAAATGTGAAGCGGAAAATATGTTGGCACAACTTACGTAGGTTATGTAAACGTTACATAAACGAACAAGATTTCAAAGTAAATTCATATCCCGATCAATTTATGCAGTACTTTTTGTTCACACATTAACATCAACAAATAGATTTTGAATAATATATTCGAGCTGAAATGAACCAGATTATTTTCGGACGACACTCGTCAGGGGTCATTGTCAGCAACTAGCAGAGAATTCAAAAGAACATAGTATATCAACACTAGTATCACAAAATATGACGTCACCAGGTTGAAATAAAAGGGCGTTCAATGCACTATTTGTAGATTGTACATGATCATACATTGGACGCCTCTCTTATTCGAAATTTCATACCGGTGACTTCATAATTTGTGATACGATTGTTGATATACGATGTTCTCTCCAATTCTTCGCTAGTTGCTGACGATATTCGGGTTCATTTCCATATGAATATGCTATTCAAGTTTTGTACCTCCAAGAATCTCTTCAAATGGATATTATAGTTTAAATTCCAACAAACTTTTAAGAGCAGTTGAGAATCGCGCCACAGGCCGCATTTGACCCGCAGGTTGCACAATGCCCGCGTCCGGTCTAACTAAACAACCCAACTTGAGCAGTTGTGCAAGTATGATCGTAAAGAAATACCCGTCGGAAATTGCGCTTTGTGACGGTCCTCTTCCCGTTTCTACAATAGCGGAGAAAAGTCTTTCGAATCTCAGTGTCGTGTTGCGCCATTCTCTCTTGAAGTCTCTTGACAACCTCGGTGGCGGAGAAGATGTTTGTGTGCCTTTTTGCAATCGTTGTCATGTCCGCGATTCTATCAAGCAGATCAACTACGTTTTGGATCAATCGAAAGAGCAATATTGTAACATTTGCCATAAATTCTCAGGCGTTCCGCAAATCTTCTTGGAATGTTGGAAAAGAACTGAAGAAATGAGCCCCACCGATAACACCGAGTTGATATCACACTGGGGCCGCTAGACAGGGAATATTGATCTAATTATTTTACCTTACAGGTGTCCAGATGCATTCTTTCTAGTTTATTTCATGCCCAAGCATGGCAATGGCTGTAAAGCTGTTCACATAAATGTTTTTGGAAATGCGTCTTAGGCTAGATCCCATATTTTTTTAATATCGACCGAATATATTGGGGTTATCGGTGAAGGTACCAGTTATCTATTTAAAACACATGAAATGTAAGTATGTAAAATAAGACATGCACACAAGCATAATTCCTACACCTAGGTCATGAAAAAACATTGTAATTCTGCATCTTTGCCACCATTTCCTTTAATCAAAATACAAGTATGTCAATCAATTTTTTGAACGCCTACTTTTCGTTGTGGAAATATTTCCTTTCTTCCTCCCTGTCGTTGCTTTCGCGAAATATCCTCGTGCTGGTGCCGTGCAAGTCACCGGGCGTGGCGTCGATCTTCATGTTGTGCAGGAATTGTCCTAACAGTATTCGGTCCTGTGACACTTCCTCGCAGTCTGACCAGATTCTGTGTGATAGTGGCAGGTGATCAGTAACAGTACATCCACTTTTTATAAGTACTCAAGTAGATTTCACCTATCTGCCCGAGGTGCTCGAGTGTAGACTTGGAATTGGAATGAAATTTCGGAAATCTAATGCTAATTTAATTTGTGATATGTTTCTATGCTCTCATATTATGTATGTACTGTAGAAAGGTGACAAGCTTGCTTTACAAGCATTTGCCGTTCTCATGCTTATGGGAATTAACTTTGATATGATACGAAACGAACTTGACTTTTGTTTTATTTCTTGCTAGTTCGTACTTGAATTGAATTCAAAGATTTAACCAATTCAGTAATTCTAATTTATTTCGAAAAAATTCATAGCATTATTCAAGTTATGACCAAATTTTGAAAAGAGTGGCCATGTTTTATAACTATTTCTACCTCTACTTAACAGTTTTAAGAAAAAATTACTTACGTTTGACACTCACTTTGACACAAGCAGATGGTAGTTTAATGATAATTTTGCATCATTTTATGAGTGACATTGACGGATAAACTACCGATCATGGAAACGGAATATATCTTCAAAGAGTCTTTCTGTAATTAGTCGCGACTATGCATCTCACAATCTCTAATGCGGTCTTAGGAGATTAGCTGCTAAAATCATGGCAAGCGTAATTGTATAAACTACTCACTCAAGTAATTTTCAAACCTTTCATTTATTACTTCCACTCCAAGCAGCTTTGACGTGTCCTCAAAATCAATACTTCTACTTTTCATTGAGTAGGAATTTTCGTCGATACTGATACTTCTACTTGAGCAGCATCGCCGACTACTTTCCAGAGTGAGATAACTATAAATTTTTCAGCTTTTCCAAAATATATTACAATGAAAACGCGAGCAGAGAAACATTTCACAAATTATATTAGAATTATTTAACGGCAATTTGGTCTAATTTGTCTAATTAAACAACTAGAACTATCTGAGAC
>ATSW01120957.1:0-19554 GCA_000444245.1 Botryllus schlosseri
GGAAAAAATTTGCCATGTTCATTTATTGAAATCCACATACGTTGTCGGAACTAAGTGTTTCAATGCAGAAATGCAATTAAAATGCTCCCAAGCCGTGAAAATGTATATGTTGAAAATCTAAACAACTATACGAATGAGGCTGACAACAGGGAGGTTTGAAGGGTGGCCTAGCTCCTTTGATATAGTTTGATGTGGTTATATGTTCTGTACGCTTGCGCATATCGAACTATAGTTTGATGTGGTTATATGTTCTGTACGCTTGCGCATATCGAACTATAAACCCATCAATGGGTTTTTGTAACCAAACAAGAAGACTCTGGGAACGTTATGCAGTTTAGATTTGTGTACCGCGAGGTAGCAACACTTTATCCTAAAATCCGTGTAGTATCTTAATAGTACGACCGACAGTACCCTACCTACAACTAGAAAAAAATAATGGCAAGCCGACGTTACCTGGAAACCTAAGTGTAACAAGCCCCAAATGAACTCAAGACAAGATGGGAAATGCGGGTAATCAAAAGGAAATAACCGCGACAAGTCGTTCAGGCGAGTCAGACAGCTATGAAAATATAACAGTGACGAGACGAGGTGTTTGTCCCATATGTCTCAAGTTTCGGCTCTTCACAGACGCCGTATAGTTTCGCTGATTTAGACAGAGCGACTCACTCGGGTCAAACTCTCGATCCGAGCCTCAAGATCAATGGTTTTCGGACATCCATCGGCATACAACACAAAACAAGGACACTTTTGAGCATAGAAAGTGGAACCACGCGAAGTGTGCTCCATTAGGTAGTGGCATTCCGGAGCATGTGACGCGGTATGCGGTTTCATTCAAGATTAACAGCACTACGTATCATTGACTTGGTGAATCCTTTTCGATTTGCGTCATATGACAAACACATATCCGCCATCGCCTTCCGAAGAAGTATATATCCAAGGATGTCGAACGAGGGATTTTAGTCCCGTATCTACAGGAAAAAACGCATTCCGAGTCAGCCACTAACTCCGTATAGTCACTATATAACTGCCTCGGTGAATTGTTTGAAAAACATGATCAGACAGAACCACTTTTACAGTATAAGATCAAAGATCATCAAAATAGCTTCTGGTATATTTCATTCATGGCGATATAAACCGTCATAAGTTTCGTCATTTGCGTGAATATAAAGCAAGATTACCAGTCAAAGCGCAACACAAATCCGAGGTCACGGTCGGTAAAATACACTTCATGTATTGCATTCTGTCAACACTGCCCATTGAACTCTATTTGGTAAGGGCACCCAAACACACAGTATAGTGTAAGATTTGAAAACACATTTCAACAGGAAATCTGCTTCAAGGCCTCTTGAACTCAAGGTCACAGGCGTGGTCAAGGACAGCGAATTTTCACTTGTCTCCTTGTGATTATACGCAGATAACTTGGAAAATGTGACATGCAATGTGAAAATCTCTAAGTCACTAGGACAAAGCCTGCTTCAACTACGATCACGTGATCGGTAGATGATAAGTAACAAGTACGGGATCGTCAGAAAATTTTATAAGGTAGCATTTCACATGCAAACTGCCTTCAAGTACGTACGATTCGTACGAATATCGAAAATCATATGCTAAATTATATCTATATATATTATCACTTGGATATAGGCGGTAGAAGTGTATCTCGATCTAAAGGACATGATTCACTGATTCATGCAGAAGGGTTTATTATTAATTCGTTTCAAAACACCACAAGACTGCCATCCAATGAAAAGATAGGAAGGTCCCGAAACGACTTGGAGTAGTATTAGAGATCAGACAGCCACCTGGGCCTAGGCGAGGTAAAGAGGAGGCATGCACTTGCTCACTGAATGAAAAGTAAAAGAATATAATATAAAAGGACAAGCGACAACATGAGGTAGCGTTTGAATGTGGCGGTAGGCGAGATCGATATGTCAGGTCGTGGTCCGGTAATATAGAGGGCTGACTGCAGTATTCATTCAGCAGAAATTGCTTGTATTCGACTTGAAATGTGTACCTGTACAACATTATACATTATAGCTCCGGCATATTTGATTGGTAGAGCGATGATCTTTCGCTTCGATCATATAATACTTGGCAATTTCTATGGTTTATGCATATCAGTATAAAATTAGTTCATGCATGATTTTGTCAATACGAAATCTCAAGTTTCTAAGGATGTACTGCTGGAAGCCTCGCGAACTTCTCTTGAGAGAAAGCCGTTAGCCTAAATATGGCATTCATTCTTCAACTTAACACCCATAAAATGCCGCCGATTGCAAGAAAAAATTATAAACTTGTAGAGTTCAGTTAACAAAGAGATCGCCAGATTAAAATCTATGAATTTCGAAATTAATTTGTCATAATTTTTTTTCTACTTCGATGACATACAATGCATTTCGAGGCTTGGAGACGAACTCAAACATTCAAAGTTACATTTGCAGAAATCATACAGTCAATCCAAAATTAATTACCAACGATTCGGAAAATATAATATTCAATGCGCAGTTTCTCCAGAGTGAAAGTGAGGGTGTCACAGCACGTGTGCCTATATTAAAACATCTGACGAGCAACCTCAAACACATACACGGCCGATTTTCAGGTTGCAAACGACAAATACCGACAGATAACTTCCTATGTGCGGTTTCAATGACAATTACAAAGACTTTCGTCAGCAATCAATTGTGGCAATGATTTCACGAATAAGCATCGGAAATGATTTCAACGCTTTCCAATTTATACCATACTATAAATCGATAAACGTAGGTGCAGATATATATTTGACGATTTCGTCTTGATTATATACGATGGGAACTGCGTGGTACAGAGTTGACAGCGCGTGGCTATATTTATAAAAGAAAAAACATCCAGACCGGAGGTTCATATGCACTTGCACGCATATCTATCTTGAGTAACTGCCCCGTGCGATTCATATCTTTCCCAAAGTGTCCATGTTCCGGGATATTTTAAATCAAAGTACGCTGTTCCTTTCTCCCGCCATAAGCAGACTAATTCAGTTAAATCTGTCAACCTGCATCTTGGTACGACTTCCTCTCTGTTACGCAAAAAGACATTTCGCCAAACCAACGTTTATGCTGCCAGCATCCAATAAGGTCATTTGAAGGGAAACAATACTACAAATGATCTATTACATCCCAAAATCCCACGGCACTAGGAAATTAGTACGTCAGCCATTCCAGCGGCGAGTCACACACATTCAATGCAACATGGCCAACCGCGACGGAGACGCCCGTCACTCGTAAACTGGCGGTGATGACGACACACCATATAAAAACTGTGATAGGAAGAGTACATGTCTAGTCGAATTGAATTCCCTGCGGGTAAAGGTTCTCGAACTCCTTGTCTAGAAGGATTAGCGCAATCAGTGCTGATACCGGCCGTGCAATAAGCATACGACTGCTGCACTTGAAAGCTGCGAATTAATCCTAAATTACGATCTACAATCTCCCATACTTAGATTAGCGGTTTACTCCTTCACTAATCAGACGAAGTCAGGCGATCAATCAAAAGGGATTGCAGAATCGATAAATCCATAAGCTTATAATCCTTCTATTTAGAGTTTAGAGCGAGGATAGTTGCTTCATCACAACTGAGTAAAACATGGTATCAGGGAAAATGAGATATCAAGTTTAACTTTCGCTCACTGCAGACAGTGCAAACTGAGGCACAGCGGTGTAAACATGCTATATATGAAAGTCTATCTTTCTCTAATAAGGCAGGTTCAGCTATTACCTCACTGGTTCAACGGATGTTGACTGAAATATGACCAAATATGACACGCGTAATATGAATGCATTTTTAAAACATAGCTATATTATTATGGAAAGGGGATTTCGAGTGTTTCAGCTTTCGATACATGATCAGGCCTGAAACTGTTATTCTTCTCACAAACTCGAGCACCCCGTATGACCCATCGGCATTGCTCTTCCCAAATTTGCTTTGAAACAGGATAATTAATAGGCCAGTGATGATGCGTGGAAAGGGCGAAGCTAGGAATTACGCGAAACGGCGCAACTAGTTCTTTGATTGGTTTAAAACACTATCGCTGGACAGCATCAGATTTAAAAGTACATTCCGGATTACTCATACATATCTTCGATAAAAGAGAACGCAGCAAAGTAGCGTTAACATATTCACGAAAGCCGCGGCTCGTAGCGAGTATAAATGCGAATATTCACAGATAAACAACCATAGTCCATATAGGGCCTATTACAAGTTCTTATTTTACATTTCAATCAAATATATATGAGAAGTTAATAGTAATACGACTTAGCAGTAGTAGTCGTTGATAATAATACTCGACATTTGATTATTCCGAATCACGGTTTACATAGTTTCGATAGCGCCCGCAATAATAGAAGAATTCTTATGCATTTCCTAGCCCTTAATAACAAGTTCCGGTCTACATCGTCAAAAACGGATTGCAAATGACGTATCGCCTCAAGCGTTATTATCTCATTCTTACATTAACTTTTCCGGCTCGGTTTCTCTCGATTTCGCGTTCAGTAATAGACGCGTTCGGCGATTGAGTCGGCCGTAAGTAGGCTGTTGCTGTTGCCGCCGGGACGCGGAAATTCAGAGACCATATATCGCGCAGTTCTTCGATGTTGGAGTCACAGTGTATCGCCAAAATGTTGATGTTTAGGAAGCATGTGAGCTTTGTTACCAGCCATAAGTAGACATGAAGTCTTGAAGCATGCGTAATGAAGAGCAAGAAATTTTCCCGCAGTGAGCGTAGTGCTTCGACTAGAACTCTAGGTCAGCATGCATTGTAGCTTCACAAATTCGTAATAACCACGCGACCGGATATGTATCTTCTGTGTAACTTTAGGTAAATGTGAGGGAAGTTCATAAAACTTTCGGATGCCTCATTTCTATGGACGGCGGGTTTCTACACATTACCATAATTGAATAGTACATTCATATTGAAAGGAACCAAATATTTTCGGCTGACACTCGTCAAGGGTAATCGTCAGCTACTAGCAGAGAATTGGAAAGAACATTGTGTATCAAGTATTGTATCACAAAACATGACGTCACCAGCGTGTAATGAAATCTCAAATAAGAGAGCGTTCAATGTACTATATCTTCATTAATGTGCGGTAGTCTTGCAGTCGATATGTTTTGTAATAAGTGGACGGACCCTAACTAGAACTGCCAGCAGAAATGCGATTAATTAGGTAGTTGCTGGCTCAAAAGTCATTTCAAGAACGTTTTGCAGTACAATTGTAGGCATTTAGACCATAGACCCAGACTAAGCTCTCCAAGTCATGTCCTGATATTATTTGAAGTTGAGTCAACTGAATTTCAATGGCTAAAGAATTCCTATTCATGATTCTGACACTTACGGTTTTTGCTATAGAAAGGTATTTTACATTGTGTTGAAAAAGGGGTTGCAACTAAATCTTAGTCTTCTACGTCAATTCACTTCCTGTGTCTTTGTGTATATTGGTAAGCCTGTCACAATACCTGTAATTGACCACATGTTTCTCGGTATAGCCAGGTAGCAGACCAATGGTGATAGAAGTGTGTTCGGATAGGTTATAATAAACATCCTTTTGTAGATGATTGACATTTTGAAAGATATTCAGGCATTGGTGAGCTCATAACTTCATATGGAAATAATTCATTTCCCAGGAGACAATCAAAGTATGGCAGATGGGATTGAGGAAATTTAATATTCCACAACATGACAGGCCTATGGTGTAGCTGTAGAATAGATTCTTGTCGTGCTTTCACCAAGTGGGATTAATCTCCATGTAAACCTACATCCAAGCCACTAATACTCCTTACTTTCCATGAATGTGTGGAAGTAAGGGTTGTACTTTGTTGGATAAACATAACAAGAGTTAATGTATGTAGGTACAGCTGCAGAAATAAGGAATGGCCAAGCCACTTCTAGAACATCTTCAAAGGGGCTCCTCCAACTACTTGCCCATTTGGTTCTTCATTTGAGATCAAAGGAAATGGATTTTAATTGATCTTTGAACTAGCTGGGCAAAATGATTTTCCTGTTGTCCTACGAAAATAATACCGCTACCATACATCAATCCACCACACAAGCATATTGTATTGGTAGAACTACCGGTAAGAATTAATTGAGGTACAAAGATTGGTGTGATTTCTTTCCATTATTCAGATTTCATATTACATTAATGATACCCCTCACTATTACAACCGTGGTATTAGCGATTTGTAATTTCTGAGAATTGAAATCGAGATAATCCATAATACCATGCCATACAGAAGTTTCATTCTTATAGGAAGAGCTTCCTGAATGAGAAAAAAAGGCAATTTTGCGCCTAAGCACTGGCGTTTTAAGTCGCTCTAGGACTGAGAGAAATAGTTTACCTGTTACAGGATTAAAATTCCTATCAATACTTGCGCAGGAAATACTTGCTTATAACATCACAGAATTTCTGACAACTTTACAGCTCAAGAAAATCCCATTTGAGACAATAAGAATTAGCACAAATCAGATTCTTAATCGATAGAGCAAGGATAAAAATTTCATTTGAAAAAACAGAATACTTAACAGAAATTTTGCTCGATGATGGGATTTGAACGTCATAGGGAGTTTCCAATAGACATTAAAACTGCAAATTTTGATATTCTCCGATGTATTATAATATGAAGCTTGTGCCTTGCGTTGTTTATCTTAACTGGTTATCCTCAGCAAGAGACTTTCATCATACCTTGCAGGCATCTAAGGTATTGTCTTACCAAATTCTTTCATTAAACACTAAAAGATTTCTATCAGCATACATAAATAGAATAGCTTTACCTGGAGTTTTCATAAATTTTTATCGTACGACTAATCATAAGTGAAATCGCTAGGCATTACGAGATATTGCAGTAGCTCCAGTGGAGTGGGTACGTTTGAACAGACACAGATTACCCATAAGCCTAAAATATCTAACAAGGGCAGTAACGTAGGATACATTTTTAATGTATGACTTCATGGTCTTAGTCATGTTGCTGTTTTACGATACTCCCAAGATAAAGATTGGAGATTGGCTTGTGAAACATGTTAGGTTACATGTTACATGCTCATTACTCTGTTCGGAGGATGCAACAAGTAATAAAGAGTAACCGAATAAGCGGAATAATGTTCTCATCAAATACTTGTGTTGGTGTAATAATTATGTCATGTACAAGACCGCACTTGATCAACGAATTACATCATTCCCACTCTCTCACATTAAAATCCGGAGGTTGAAATTTTATTGCTTCACATGCTATCATTGGCTAATTGAGCGGGTAAATCATTTTCTCATGCAGGTATGTAAATGATATAACTTGTAAGGGAAAAGCATCATAAAGAAATTACTGAAAGAGACCAAGACAACAGCGAATGCAATAATCACCTTTGGAGCTAACAACGGAGACACTTCTGAAAAGACTGCACCAGTCGCATAAAGACCAGCAAAGAAAACGGGATTTTTACACGAAATGCAATAATATCCCTTCTGCATTTGAACGAGCCGAATTAAAATTATTTAAAGATATTTATTGACAAGTGGCTGGATGATACCTGTGATATCGAAGATTAAAATGACAAGGACACTCTTAATATGCATCAGTGTGACATCTTTACTGGGATCTTATATGCTGTGCGCTGCAGAGGGCAACAAAAGGCCGCTCATATACACAGACGGTAAGTGACAATCACACATTTCAGTGTGTAATTATAGATGGGGGATACACTTGAAAATCACAAAACATGAATGATAAGTTTAAAAGCTAACTGTATGTTAAGGAATTCGGGAGAATTTATTCAGCCTTTGTTCTGCTGTGTCTACTGAAGTTGTCTGATTGTGATCAAATATTTGAAAAAAAAACTACTACAAAGGTGAATCATTTTCTTGATGTGTACTAGTAAATGGAACGGTGTCATATTCAATAGCAGTCGCCAGCCATTAAGAACGCTCAAATAGGAAACTTCAATCAATACAATGTTACCCAATACAAATAATTGCTTTGTAATCATTGCCGAGTTGGAATGCACAACATGAAATCTTTTCAGGTTCTGTCGGCCCCGGATTTAAGCACTTCAACCCTGAGCCTGACGCTCCACCTGCATCTGGTCGTAGTTTCATCCGCAGTGCTAGCCCCAACAGGAATACATTATCATTTCAAACTTTCAAGTTCTTGTATAGCTGGGGAAATGAGACGGACATTTTACTAATCGGCGGAAAGTAAGTGTGCTTTTCTGTATATTTATAAATTACAGTATGCTCATTGTTTGAGAGAATAATCTGGAACGATTTTATGGTCGCATTTCTTATTTATGTCAATATGATGTCATAAAATAAACTTTTGTATCTGACTTTCAAAAGTTTGGTTTGAAATGATACTTTCAGCTCAAGTGGTCACATAATGATAACTTCAAAGGATTCACCTTCAAAACCTCTAAACGTCACTTCGAGGATTCACGCTACACCAGATATGGGTCAAATACTTCCTGTTCAACCAAAACAGTTTCTAGTTATATTTGCTTCATGTGCTAATACATCAAAGCGCGAATACGTTTTTAGTGAAATCATGATGAGGATCATGCCTACAATAACAGGAAATCTAATTGTTTTATTCTTATTTTGGAAAAGTTTTTACTGTCATAATATATAATCATAATTGGAAACTTCTCATATTATATAAAGTTTATACGTTCAAGACTAGCTTATGCGCACTTCATCCAACTCCTCGAATCCACAACGATGCCATTCACAATAGTTAGGAATTCCATGTACACCTTGAAGTCTGCCCATCTCGGCACCTTACAAGTTCCCGTCAAGAGACTGTGAGGGTCATTAAAGCAAATGAGTAGTGCTCGTCCAAGCATGACATGTTGAAACTTGACATATTTGAACAAAGCCTCTTTTTAAATGCGGCCTTGAACTTCTTCCGTTTGAAACCGAGCGATGAATATGAAACAAAAATTACAGAGATCATGTTTACATGGTGAGCGGTGTGTTGGATAACGAAGACTTGGAGATAGATCATGTCCCAGAATCGCTGACATACAAAAAGATTTTAACATGGAAGGCGGTGGACAACAGGAAAGAATGTATGAGTGTTCCAAATCGAGACTCGGTATGCATCTGGAAATTATACTTGAGTGATTTATAATACTGAATTCACTATCCTTGTTACAGAATCTTTGTGAAAACTACATTCAGTTTATTGAACTCATGGATAACAACTTACTTCTAGTGTGTGGTACGAACGCATTTTCACCCGCTTGCAGATATTATTCAGTAAGTAAATACTTATTATTATTGGTAGAAGTTATACCAAAAATGGTTTATTTCTTCAGATTGAGAACTTTTCTGATGTCTATCATATTGATGATGAAAACTCGCCGACTGTTGGACAAATGCCATGTACAGGGCCATGTCCAGTATCACCCCATCCGACAGCTGGAAGTGTTTCTCTCTATTCAGAAACAAGTTAGTAAATTGTTAACTTTGATAGTTGTTCAAATAGTAATACAAATGCTTATAAAATACACGTACATTTACATAAAACTTTCATTTTTTATGTGATACCGCAATGCTGTCTCAGTAAATGTTGCAAAAATTCACGGGCCAATACATAATTTCAATTTCTGATGGATAGAGTATTCTCAAATTACACTGTATATCTATTTATATGTCAACAACTGGTTTGAAATGACCATGAATATAATGTGGCACCTTCTTTTAGACGCCGGCTATCAGATCTTCACAGCACTAAGAAGGAACGACAGAAGCCTTATTATGAGAGACGGTGGTCCCATTTTAACAAGTATGGATTCATGGTTAAAAGGTAGTTCCGGATACTGTTGTTAAGACTTGAATCCATCACTATCAGCCATATCATTTCATTACAGATTCGACATTCCTGAAGATTATTGAATTTAAGGAGTATCTTTACTTATTCTTCCGCGAAACTAGTGATGAGAGAGAGTCCTTGGATAACCAAGAAGTAAGAAAATGTTTTCTGATGCAAAATTGCTTCTGTTTACTATACCGGAAACTTTTCGCAGGAAACGTACGCCCGCGTTGCTAGAGTATGTAAGAATGACCCAGGAGGGCACCATTCTCTGTACCGTCGCTGGTCAACATTCATGAAAGCAAGACTTACGTGTTACAAAAAAGGACGGGAACAAAACATTTTCAACAACTTGACTTCTGTGTCGGATATCGTGTCGATTCCGGACCAATCGGGAAATTTAGACAATGTTATCTTTGCAACGTTCACATCCCCTTGGTGAGTTTAGTACAGTAGTCTTTAACATGCCGCACAAAAACAACTAGAGATGTTGCAGCAGCCGCAACAATAGATTTGAATTGGCGGATCTGCCGTATATTGCAGTGCGCAACCTGTTTGATAAGCTGGCCTGATATAATGTAAGTTGCACTACTGCTGGGGCCGCACAGATGATTTCGAGTCAACCAACTCATTAGAAATTTGTAATAGCCAAACATGTCAAAAAAATTCGTGAATTCGACTACATAGAAGAATTTTGAATACCTGAAAGTAAACCGCATATTGTGCAAAATTTCAGGTTACCGCATAAATTTCGTTACGTTATAGATGTGCATTGTGCAAAGTCACCATACGTGTATTTTAGCATTATTTTGGTCTTCCTCTTAGCCAGCTTGAGTATAGCTCAAACGTACCGGACCAAGCTGAATTAGGCTAGTCTCCAGTACTCGGTATTCAAAATGAGCAGTTTTTCCGGGATCGTACAAATTTTCTCACCGGGTCACAGTTTGCATACCCTGATTTGCATCATACTGTATCGTCTCGTGTAAGCTTTGTAATTAACCAAATTATTTCATCACAGGGAATGGAGCGATGCGTCCTTGTCGTCTATATGTGCCTATTCAATCAACGACATAGCCAGAGTGTTCGATGAGGGACGCTTTTTGGACACGTACGACATAATTATACCAGCAATGGTCCATAGCAAGCAAAGGTGACGGAGCTTTTAATGATGCAATCTCCCACAGCTATTTTACCGGGATTCTCTTTCAATAGATACCCTGTAACGGTGCCGGAAAGTGAAAGAACGATCACCCGATCATATCCCATCGATTCTGACATGGTTCCACGAGCACGAACGTGAGTACCGGTTTGCTGCCAATGACGGAACACAGCTTACCAGTAACGGATATGTCTTTGTAGGTGCGACAGTGACCATATGAGAAACCCGGAAACGGAAAATACTGCAAAGAAATTCTACCTTTTATATGACAACGCCGAGCCCAAATTCAATCAGCCGCTGTATGTCACAAGCAAGTGAGTTCTCGTGGCTTCAAGGTCTCCACTGGCGTATTAATCATACTCGATATCTCTCTAGCTTCCGTGCTACTCAGATCACAGTGGACTATAACGGCGGGGGAGAGAGAAAAATAATGCTCTACGTCGGGTCAGAGGAAGGGAAAGTTTTGCGGATAAGAAATATGATCGTCAGTCCCGACGTGAGTAGCGTCCTGTTATAAAATGTAGATCCGTGTTTGATTTCTGCTCCCAATTGTTTGTTTTCGGTATATAACTCATTTTTTTATTCGCAGGAGTGGAAAACGGTGCTGGTTGAGAGCATCGACGTCGCGAACGAGCGGGAATGTTCCGAGTGCAGCATAAGATCCCTTCACGTCTCCAAACAGGAGCACACCAGGCCTTCGGTGTTTGCGGCCTTCACGGACCGGGTGGTCCAAATGCCGATCGCGCGATGCAACGCGTACAAAGCAAGAGAGTAAGTAGTCTTTGGATAACTAGTTTTTGGAAAAAGCGCGGGGATCACGTTCCGTTTTTCCTGGCAGATGCTGCTCCGTGGATCCGGACTGCGGCTGGATAGATGTAGAAGGCGCGTGCATTGAAAGACACGGAAATGAGTAAGTGTAAAAACACGGTGCAATTTCTTGATCGCCAACACAGTAAAATTTCTACTCAGTTACATGTACAAGTAGCAATTCCAACGAAAGATGCCAATACTACCAAGTAGAAGCACAAATAGAAGATCTGAAAGTACTTAAAAAGTAGTTACAGTGGATTTAATCGATGGGCCAGATATACCTTTAGTAGTTAGTTGGAAGTGGCTACTTAAAAATTGCGCGATGCGGTTTTGCGGCCAATGGAAAAATCACCATGATGACACCGCTACTAGATGTAGGTGCGTGACAGTCTCACTCATAATCAATATGCAAGCATATCGTAAAACTGCCGTGCGCTTTGCACAATCCAAATTGTTGAAGTAGTTTTGCCAGGAAAACTGTTCAATTAGAAGTGAAATTGGTGCAAGTAGGCGCGCAACCTACTTGAGTACTGCTAAAAAGTAGAAGTATTTTGTTATTATCCGCCTCTGGCTATGTGTACGCTGATCTATGGATGTTTTCGGGTTAGTCGCGTACAGCTTAGGATGCTTGATCCAATTCCGTTTGACTACATCCACCGATATTCACACTTCGACTTGAATTTACAGGAACAGACTACTATCGCCAATAAGCGACGAAACGCTCCCGATACCAGATACGTGCAAAGCAAGAGGTGAAGTAGATGAGATAGGTAGAGTATTATTTGTGTCGCTGACTCTTATTTTGATGTACAGGAATGGTTGTGGCTTGGAACCGTGACTGTGATAGAAGGGGAAGACATAAAGACATAGATCGTGACAGCAACGGAGCAGATGGAGTAAGAGCCGTGCCGCCGGATATCCTAGATCAAACTCTCGATAACACGCCCTCCGCCGGCTTGACCCTGGACGGAATAGTCTCGTCGTCGACCGCGTCTTTGGAGCGAAATTTTCAAGACATCTCGCGCGTTTTAAGCGAAGGACAGATGCGGGCGATGACCGCTCAGCTGAGAGAAACCGTCCCCGACACTATCAGACTCGTGCTGGAGAACCACAGACAGGAATACTGCCTGCCGACGCCGGCTGTCGGCCGTCTGGTACACGTTTACCCGCTGTTACTCCGAGAGATGGACCTTTGGCACTCGACGGCGCTGAAGAAAATGACCCATCGGTTTGAGCCAAAGTGTTGGAACGATGAGAGCGCGTGCTACGTGAAAGCGAGTTTTAGTTTGCCTTTGCTTCCCGTGCTGTGGGATCCTCTAAAGCAACTGATCGAAAACTTCTCCGGGGAATGTTTGGAATTTAAAAACGGCAACGCGGCGGCCCACAAAAAGGCTTCGTCGGCGTGCGTGCCTTTGCCGGGGCTGGGAAAATGCCAAGACTATGTGTCTAAGGAATGTCGACGAATGCGGTGCAAATTCGCGGGATACGCGGTCGATCCCAGAGCTTTTTTTCGACACGTCAACGACACGGGATACCTTCACGGCTCGGCGTCTCAAAGTGACCAGCCCGACCCGCTGTGGAAGTCCGTCAACGCGACGGGGCCGTCTGGCGAGAGCATCGAGGGTCATTTGGAGTTGATGGTCACCAATACCACTCCGTTTTTCATTGACTACAGCCCGGAATCGCAAAAAGTCAAAATCAATTTTTACTACAAACCGGTCAGATGCAGCACGCTCGCGTCCGAGATCGAAAAACTCTTTGATTCGGCGTTTAGAAAAATGAAGAGGGTCCGAAAATGTGACGATGAAGTGCACAAGAGGGCTAAAACGCACCGTCGTAGTCGGGACAGAACGAACGGAAACGAAATAGTTAGCTTACCGAAACGATGCAAATTCGCTACGACGAAAAAACAGGAAATGCGGAAAGATATTTGGGACAAACTCGTCAAACGCGGTCAGAAGGCGGGCGGTGTGTTTCAAGTGAGGCGACAAGTCGTCAGTTTCGACGATCCGAAAAGTTTCTCGCAGTTCTTCAAAATGGACTGCCCGCAGAACTCGACGGTCGCGAGGACGACTTTCACAAAAACTTCCAGAAGGGGCAATCGATTGTCTCCCCACGTTTCTAAACAGACTCCGTTCAAAATAAGGAGAACTGACGGATCGATCGTTATGACATTTTTTTATGCGAAGAAGTCTCATTGAGATCACGAGTCGAGTCTGCACCTATTTGTTACGTTCGTTATTATATATTATCTTAAAATCTATTAGTGTAGTATCTATTTTTCAAGTTCCTTGTGTACTTCTCTTCCACCATTTTATTTTGTCGAGTTGCAGTTGTCGGTGCATAATGTGATTTGACATGCCGTCTTGTCTCGTCTAATTTTAACACTGTGATAGTTATTGGGAGTGTTGATAGTTTTTGTTTTTATCTTTCAAATTTCTAATCACCATTACACTGGGCAGTTGTACACTCATACCACTGCCTGATATGTATGAAAAAGTGTGGTTCAACTTACAGTCAACACACCGTCTCCTGCCATGCTACTATTTTCGTACTATGACCGGATGCTAGTTTTCACGTAACCCTCAGTAAGGTCTGCATGCTGTGCATAGATTCCTGTTACATCTAAATTATTATTCAATAAGGGGTTGCCAAGCCTACCTCATCCTCATTTAGCTGGATATAAGGGTTAGATTGAACAATGAACATATAGCAGTATTAACGATGTCTAGTTCTTGCCTTTGAACTACACTATAAACAAGGAACAAAAAGCATCGCAGTAATCACAGGCCCTATTGATTTCATATTTTGCTATATTTTTAATTTTTCTCTTATTTGCAAAATAAACATTACAATATAATTTTTGAAAAATAATATTGCAGCAGTGTATTTTCACTTGAGTAACTAGTGTGCAAGCTAAGGTACGTCAGCACCAGCTAGTCAGCAGCCGTAAAAGTATGTAAATTTTCTCGACGATATAGCTATCAGCCTGTTATGATAATATTTAGAGAGATACCGTTAGTATAGCACAGAGATGGCCACAGTCCGGTTCAGGAGCCGGAGCAGGATTTCAATGATTTTCTACCTGGCCGGACTAGATCAGGATTTTGAATTTGGGGTGACGGTCGGGTTTTAGCCGGATTTTTTTGCTGCGATATGATTAATTAGCATTGTTCTGGCAGGATTTTTTCGGATTCCGAACTGGACATTCACCAGCCGGATTTTTTTCGGACTCGTAATTTCCAATTGCCAGCCGGATCCGTATGGATTCGGATCCCGAATTTGGGAATCCTCCCATCTCTGGTATAGCAATGCGGTCGTGCAGCACAACGCAAAGTGTGTCGCCAGCATTTAGCAATTTGCTAGCCCTACAAGCGGCAAGCAATTCTTCGGCATGCAGTCCCTTTGCAAGCGAATAATTTAGCGACGTGATATTCCAGTTCCCTTGGAGCCCCCACTGAACTGAACATATGACTTCGTACCCCCTTCCTCAATTATCCCTCACACCGAAACACTAGAACTCTCGCATAGGTTCAAATACGAATAAACACAAAACCAATATAGAGCAATTAGCGCTCATTGTGAGATTGAAAGATAATTTCGACACAACGGCCTCGCTTCTACTCCGTTTCACAATGCCTGTTCAATGAACACTGTTCGAGTTCATTCACGAGCAATTTTTCAAACACGCCGGCGTCTCTTTCGTTTGGTATTGCTGTGCGTACACGGCTCGGTTCACTCGAGGTTAAATTGATCGCCATCGATGCTCATTTGCTCAATCGTCCCTGATTAGAGATGAGCAATGAGCATGTATTTGAGAATACTGGATTGGAGGATTTTAGACGGATTAATTTCCACGCTAGATCGTGCTTGCTAATAGGAGTTGCCATATCATTCATTTGAAAGAGCCTCTCACGTCCGTCGGGGTTCACACGGCATCTGAGCCCGTAACGCACTTATCGAGAGCCTAGGGTTTTGGGCACAATGATCCGAGTTCTCGAATCTGAATCGAGTCAAGTAGTAAAAGACGATTTTTGGAGTACTGAAATTGTACGCTTCTCGCCACTGAAAGTTGATTTATCAACGAATTATAGTTTCCATACTAATTTTCACTGTTGAGGCCTTGAAACCTTGATAGGCGGCATCGTAGCATACGAAACATATAGTACAAAGCTAAAGGGGTTACTGGAAGTAGCATAGTTCCGAAGTCATGATTATCCCACAGCATTGTCACCAAGTGGAATGAAATCGACATGGTCGAAAAAATACCAAAGTATCATTTATGATATGGATAACAGGCATTATATTCTTTGTGGTGGCACAAACGGTATATTTGAACTTTGACATATTATATTTTGTTATGACGTCACAATGAGCGATACTCGATTACTCGACTCGACTTGAAGTATATTACGTGATTCAGAATCGAATCACTCAGATACTCGATTTCACCCAGCCCTGTAAGCGAGACCTATCCGGGACTTACATCAAGACGAGCCGCAACCCAATATGAAAACACCTTCGGCATAAACAGTACGGCAAGTACGCACATACTCGAACACATCAGAACATCGATTGAGCAATGATGTGCGCAGCCTGCCGATCAGTCAATCAATCGAGTGAATCGACAGATTATATTTTCATCTGCCCAAGACATACACACAATGTACAATGTGATATACAAGACAAACAATGCGATGTATTGAAAAGATAGCGGGTGCCGAACGACCAACCAGTTGGGGTCTCATAATGAATCGACATCCACCACGACCTTGCCCGATGTCACAGTCTTCTTCGATGTAATTATTTCTTCGTCGCTCCTTTTTTAGAAAGCTATTTCTTCAACGTGCCTTTTTTTCAGGGCTTATTTGTCGCCGTAAGAACAACGGCACTAGGGACGAGGAGACCAGAATAACCTCTGATGGCGGGAATCGAACCCAGGCCGGCTCCCCTCCAAACGAGAGCGAGGCCGCGAGACGCACATGCCGTTTCGGTGTTATGAACTCAGAACTACCAAGCCCCCATTAGCCCCACTACCCTTCCATTCAAAGGGGTCACTAGCCATAAAATTAGCCAGTAGCGAGCATTGTCTCCATAAAAAAATCTCAGAATCATTCAGCACGAACGCAAAAAGGTGGGCGGCATAGGGGGCGCTGAAGAAAAATGGCGTCGCGGTAGCGGGTGCAGTTGAGACTTATGATTAAGGTTGAAAAACAGTTTTTTATATCCGTGAGTTCTCGTTGCAAATTAACACTCGACAAAATCTGTCAAATCCCGAAATTTTTAGTTGCGCTACGCGCGAAATATTTGCCGATGGTGTTTGCAACATGATTTCGTGGATGACTGGTTTCTTATACTTCANGTAAAAGTAATTGCGCGCACGTTTAGGTCGCTAATTCCCTGATAAAATACTTCCATCATGCTAGCTCGGGTTATTTTCACAAAATGTTTCGAACGAGGTAGTTTATCCCACAGCGTGTCGAAATCGCAGAAAGAGGCACTGTACCACTTTTAAGAGTGAGAGCCCTTGGTAAGATGCTTTGATAAGCTTTTTGAGTTTTGGTGAAAATGATTACCTAAATTTATTTGTATTTGAGAGCTAATATATTAAATATTCAGAATATTTCTTCATTGCTTCATAAAGAATGATAGGCTACTGTTTAGTGTTGTGACCCACAACCACAACCCACATGAATGTTCTATATATAATATGGATTGCTTTGTTTGAAATACCTTCACATTAAAGTTAATAACTGGGTGCAGTACTAAATTCAATGTAAGCAAGAAAAGATCTTTACCACAGTCCCATTGGATTTACTATAGTCAGTAGTCACACAAAGCAATAAAATAAAACCCATAAACTCTCCCGTATTGCCAATCGCAGATGTGAATTCGGGATGTATAAAGGAAAGGACGTAGTTTATTTTTGTCCTTGATGTTTTTGCGGAATATACACCGATTCATGATATACATACAGACGATCTGTGCTTATGCATACCACGAGTGCATCATGTGCATATGCCGCTGAACAAGGAAGGTCTTGCACCACCCCTCCACGCTATCCCAGAAATGCATGAGCGCCAAGCTGGGAAGTCAATGGATAAGAGTTGACCTTTTTTGTGTCAACCTGTGAATCTATACTTGTATATCTGATCACGTGAGCGAAAAGAGGATCAAACCATGAAAGGGGGTCTTGGGGGCGGGGTAAAGATAAGTTTAGTTGATCACTCAATGGAGGACCAAGGCCAACGTTTTGGGGGGATGAGGAAGTCCTGTTTCGGTAACAGGTAACAGAAAATACACGGTATCACGGAAATGAAAATACATGGAAAATATGGGACTTTTGCTATCTTACTTACGTATATTCTACGCTATACCTGTGCAGAGAATATATTGCCGCAGTTTGAGTTGGTATGAGATCAATATATGATCAGCGCTTACAAATTAAAATCGGCTAGACAGACCTGACACCATATGGGTTTGAGTTGTAGAGTGAACACACGGGAAGTCATTCCCCCTTATTGATGTCACCTCATACGCAGGGGTAGGCATATATGTAGTCTGGTTATAACAAACAACACAAGTGTTTAATTAGGGAGATTATTTTTTGACCTAAAAATGGAAGATTTTGCACTAAATATGAAAGTATAGTTGCCCTCAAGTAGGTAAATTAGACATTGTTGCACATCATGTTAGAATTGTAGTACTTTTCTACATTTCAGGTTAGAACTGTCTGTCCATACGAAGTATAGCATGACAAGAGTAGAAAAAAAAACGTTCAATAGCATCAGTTGTTTGCTGGCAGCATTGAAGTTCAGTGTATACTGCTGGAGTGCGATCAAGTGACATATACTTGTTGCTAACAATGTTTTCGATGGCAGGGCTCTTCAGTCGAGTGTATCGTGCATCCTAGGGTGTACCAGAATTTTTTTAAGGGTGAACCACTTGGAAAGGGTGTACAGGGGTGTGTACCAGATTATAATGGAACGATGACAAGCTATCACAATAAATACGCCACTTTATCCTTCAGAACAGGAACATGAACAGGAACATTTTGAATTGGTGCTTCCTACTATACTACTAGCACAGACCGGAGCCGGATTGGATTTCCAGCCGTATTTTTTCAATTTTGGCCGGACCGGTTCGGAGCCGGATCAGTACTTTTTCTGATACGGCCGCGGAGCCGGATCGCAGCCGGATCATTACTTTTTTGATGAGGCCAGAATCGTCATGGATGCGCATGTCGTTTGTAACTAAATAATTACCAACCAACCACACGCAAGTAGCCACCAAGCAAGCAAGCCAAGTGCGAAAAGAACAAGCAATATTTTTGAATTCCCGGAACCACCGTATACCGTGTTAGGCCGGATTTTTTTCATTTTTGGCGGGAGTCGGATCAGTACTTTTACCTGATACGGCCGTAGCCTGATCGGAGCCGGACCAGAGAATTGGCAAACCGGATCGGAGTCGGACCAGAGAATTTGTCGATCCGCTCCGCACTACTTCCTACGGCAAGCTTATACGTATAGCGCTGTGAACATAATTGTATGGGCGTATAGCCAGCGGGTCTCGAGGGTCGAGTTTGAGAACCACTGTGTTAGATAGTGGTCCGGTAACTTCAAGCATTTCTTATACGTTGCATCCTCGCTAATCCTCATTATAATTTACAATAGGCCGCAGCCTTTGCTGGTTTCGATTGTAGGCCACGCCCGCATGAAGCCGCGTAAGACCGTAACCACACGGCATCTACACAC
>ATSW01120988.1:0-16430 GCA_000444245.1 Botryllus schlosseri
CCCACGGAAATTTCGTTGCAAATGTGCAAAATTCGACAATGAGCTGAAAAGTTGACCTTTTTTTTTTGTAGTCAACCCGCCGATGATTACAGTTTGTATACCGGATTTTCGGTACACAAAATCTGGAGGGCGATAATCGGCGTCGAGCTTGAAAAGGGGGCGATGAGTCGAAAAAGGTTGGGAACCACTGATCTACAGCGAAGTCATTTTTCTTCAGCGCCCCCCATATCGCCCCCTGAGCGTTTCCGTCCCCTTCAAAATCGCCAGCGCCCCTTGGGGGGCGCTTGGGGCAAGGTTAAGAACCACTGTTGTAGACCTTATATGCGATGTTTAAGAGAGGAGTCGACGCTTCGGCTGTGACAGCGTAGGTGGGAATTAGTGCTAGAGATGCTTTATCCCTCGTAGCGTGAACGAGTGGTGTTTATAGTTCAGTGGTAGGACCCCACTCATATCGCCGGTAAGTGGATATATCATTTGCAGCGATCGGGCCTCGCGCTTAGTGAGGTGGATGCTAGATCATCGGCATCCTCCTATATGTGTCTTGTATATCGCATTGTACATTGTGTCTTGAGCGAATGAGAATATCAGGGGGGCTATTCGCCGTATTCGGTGCTCGTTATTTCGGCGCTAGGACAGAACGATTTCAGCCAACGCGTGACGTTCTAAGCCACTGTTTTATCACCGTTCGTCTTTTAGGGCCGTCTTTTTGGCAGTGCATTTCGCGGGCGCATGGTTGCCTTGATATCGTGATTTGTATAATTTATATATATTTGCCTTCGCCCAGACCTACTCCCGGCATATTTGGGAAGTCGATTATACTAATCAAAATGGTCAGCAACATCGCGACCTCCAGAAAGATGAAAAGGTATTTTGACGGCCGGAAACGCGAAAATGAACCAGGATCCTCAAGAACATATTCATAAATACTTCACGAAGTCGTTTCTCCTACTTCCTGTTTTACGACGGTATCGCGATCACGTAATGAATGGAAATGACGGAAACTTAATAACCTAGTGTGAGCACGCTGATATTAAACACTATCTATTAAGTTCCTGGGTCCAGTTTTAACCTGACACCATAACAATGCAACGCGTGTGGAATGTGCTAGAGACGAATTCTAGGCATGATAAAACGCATTGACTCTTTCCTGTTGCAGATGACGGCACTACCAGGTAATCTAGACAGCCGGAGGGAAAGTGCAAAGTGCTCGCTTTGACGCTTCTGCGATTAGATGGCTGTCGCGAGTGCCTGACCTACTTCGTAGCGGATGACTGTTGTACAGTTCCATCAGAGGACTATAAGTGTTTAGATAGACATTGTTGCAGCTGCGAGTTAGCGACTTGCCTTACGCAAGTATATGTTTAGTTTTGCGAGTGAAAGAAGCTACATCAAATAAGCCGGTCGCTAGTTTTAACGAATACATGCTGGCTTCGCATGACGCGCGGAATTGATATAAGTAGGGCTTATTCAATTTTGGGATTTCATATCACTGTCAAATTCAGCCAACACAAAAGTTGATTACATGCTCCGATTGCTCCCACAATCGGGCTATACTACACGGCCGAAAGAAATGGCTTAAACAAAATCAACTGACGAATACATTGTAATATTTAGGTTGGTAATAGGCATAGTTCTAGAATCATACTCTCTCGAAGTTTTACCACGGAATGGCCTTGAACTCGGTCAAAGACAGCGAAGAAATGAGAGTGTTGAACGACAGTAGTGATGAGAAAGTCAACCGCGGCAAGTAAGGGAACCATATATTTATTTATACCACGACCAGCAAAACATCGTTATGGGTGGCCTACTGCTGTGCACAGTACGTAGTTTTCCAGTAAATGCTCAACCCAACACGGATAAATAACTGATTGTGATATATTTCAGAATAGCTACATGATTCTTCCCCTCCATAGGAGTAGGCAAGTCCAGAATGCTTACCTGACTGATTCCAGTCCCAGACAAACAATAAACTTCCGAATGAATGGACGATATCGACTCATTTGATTCACGTCTACGCATTGCCAATCGTCACTTTACGCAAGTGTTGTGTGTTGTTTATATTAAAAGAGTGCACTGCTCATCCGGCGTGAAGTAAACAATGCTCAGGCGATCGTGGTTTCACCGCGACTCGGCTTTAGGAACAGTCGCAATACTGGATAAAAGCGACTTGATAATAATAATAACATTAATCGTCAGATTATATTTTCATATGAACAAGACACACACAATGTACAATGCGATAAGACACAATGCGATGTAATAAACAGATAGGATGATGTCGAACGACCAGTTGCGGTTGCAGTTGCAGTCTCTTAAACAGGCATCCACCTCAGCCTAGTGCCCGATGTCACAGTTCCTTTTCAAGTTCGGTTCGGTTTATTAGCTATTTAGCAATCAGTTCAATACACTACAAAAATTGCGATACAATGAAAAGATAGGAAGGTGTCGAAACGACTTTGTAGTTGTAGGAGTAATCTTTGGAATCAGACAGAGGAGGCATACACACTATTTTCGATATTCCGCGGGTTTATCTTGCCCTTTCCATTCTTTGGAAGTGTGCGCTCTTTCGTCGGGTCTTTTACTGGAATTTTTACCGCCTTTAGAGCAGCGACGCGGGGGAAGAGGATCCCAGAATAACCTCCGACGCGAAATCTCTATTGATGACGCAGTGGATGGTCGCGTGGGCGACTTTCAAATCTCTCATACTGCGACCGCGGGCGACTCATTATTATCGGTAGCCCGCGGGCACCGCGTTGGTGACCCCCGCAATTCACACATGTGTTGATTAGGGGGATTAGCTTGATTCCTTTTTTTTTCACGTAACTTCAAAAGTATAAAAACTTTTTCGCGGATGCGTAACTCGCGTGTACCATATAGACTGCCGACCACTGATTTAGTCAATCGGTAAATCGTTGGCCGTAGAGTCGAACCAAAATCACCTCGATTATAGACTGCAATAAATTTCACCTTGTATAAATAATTTCGAATGAGAATCGCAATGGCAATGTCGTTTATAAATACGGGCGGTCTCTGGTTTTATTATAATAGGGTTACCATATTTTGGAATCGGGAAAGGAGGACATCTTTTACCAAATGGGAAAAGTTAGTTGATCATGGCCGATTTCGCTGTTTTTGCTGAAAAAAATTGGAGGGTTGACTAAAAAAGGACATTTTTGGGGTTCAAGTCCCGAGATACACGTCGGACCGTTACTTGGCCGCTGCTTTCCTATGTCTCAGTCCAATTTCCGCGTACATTTAACCAAAATTCTCAACAAAAGAGGACAAATTCTCAAAAAGAGGACATTTAGGCGTCCTCCGGGGACACTTTCAAAAAAGTCATAAAAGAGGACGAATCCTCTCAAAAGATGACGTATGGTAACCCTAGTTTATGAGATGTGATATGAGATATGGTATGAGATGAGATATGGGAAGTTACTAGTAGAGTCGGGTCACAATAATATCAAGATATCGAGACATCTATATATCCCTAGCACTCATCGACTGTAGCCAGACAAAATGCAGTAATAACCTTCTCAACGATGAATTTGAGTTTGATTAACATGCTTTGGAAACTATAGGGGCTTTCTATTCAACGTTAATCGGCCATAACGCCATTTTTGTACTACTTTAGTGGGTCGTGGGTTAAAAAGGTGTGAAACCCATACCTTAAACGAAAGAAATATTCAGAATTAATTTTAGATGCATCATTTCATTAAATCTGGGCACATTGATACTGATATTTTCCATCCAAAACTTATTGCGATCTCGGCAGCATTTGGTTATAGCTCATCCATAACACAAATGCCGCGCAAGCAAACCAATATATACAATTTTCAGAGGAATTTTCTCATCAGCAAAATGGGCCCTGGCATTATTTTCGATCGCATCGCTGCTGCAACAGCTCGTGGTGAATGGTCTGTACAGCGTTGTGGTCAGCACATTGGAAAGAAGGTGTGTTGCACTCTATATTATCAATGGTGCAAATTAAAATGTAATGTATTTCGAAGATTTGAACTGCGGAGTACAGAGACGGGATTTATGGCGGGCGTATTCGGGATTGCCGCCTCCGTCACTACATTTTTCATTCTATTCGTGAAGGAAAACGTTCACAAAGCGAGACTGTTCAGTTTCGGCACCTGTATAATCGGGCTGGGAGTGCTATTGTTTGCCATGCCGCATTTTATTGCTCCCACTTACACCGTCGACCACACCAACGACTTCAATTATTGCGGCAACGTAACGGAGCCGGAATGTAACGGAACATCATCGTCAATACGACAATATAGGTAGGTATCCGTGGAGTGGTGTTAACTGTAACTGGTGGTAACTGTAGGTAATTGTAGGGTGTTGGTGACACATTTTATAGCGTTTCCCGAGAATTTCATGAGACGGATCCTACTGACATTTCACGGTAACTATCTAGGTTTACCATATGTACTCCATTGGGAGGATTTTTCCTCCATTTTCAAGGAATCGAATATGTCCTCCTTTTTGGCAATTCGTCCTCCTTTATAGCTTTGACAGCCAGGCCACTGGACAGGCACAACTAGCAAAACACGCCCTAAATGATGCGAAATCCGCAATGCGGACGTTCGAGCGGGTCTTTCGGGAGTCGGACCGGAAAAATGACTTTTTTTAGTCATCACAAAAGGACTTCCCGTAAAAAAAATCAATTCACCCGTTTTCTAGTTTTTTAGTCCGGTAATCCAACTTTTATGATTTGTAAAAAGTGTCCTCTCTCTTCCGGATCCCAAAATATGGTCACATTATTAATATGTTGGACGCAGAAATCAAGCAGTATCGACGATTGGAGCACCCCAAAAACACGGATACCGTTTTCCCTTGCCGACCGCGTTCGGTAGGCCTACTCGTCTATAGGCTAGTTACTGCTGACGTGGATTAAGGATTATAGTTACGTTAACGATCAACATTGCAAACTTATGCTACTACTTTCGTTTTTAGGCACGTGTTTTCACTCAGCATAGCCTTGATGGGTGCTGGATCCTGTTTTCAGCACGCTTACGGGATTTCATATCTTGACGAAAACGTATCGAAGGACAATTCTGCTCTATACAACTGTGAGATAACTTAATCATAGACCTTCTGTGTACATCGAAACGATGTCACGCGACCTAGAATTCTGTGAATATAATTGGACCTGCAATACCGCAGGAGCGTCGTTAAAATTATGGAGACACAGACTGTATCTAGTTGAATATTTACAGCTATCTTCTTCGCCGTTACTGGTTTGGGAGCAGCGGTTGGCTTTGTTGCTGGAGGATGCTCTCTGAATTACTTCACATACCTCGATACAAAGTGAGTCTAAGCAGTGAAGCTAAGCAATAAGTAGTATTAAGTTCGTTAATATTTTGCCATGTTATTAGTGCGACAGAGTTGCCTATCGGCAGTGATAGCGAACTGTGGGTTGGTGCGTGGTGGCTTTGTTACGTCATAACCGCCGTTGCCACTTTTCTCGTCGCTATACCGATCAGTTTGTTTCCGCGTCATCTTCCCGGGACCGAAATATTCCGAGAGAATCGAAATGCGGAGATGCAAAAAATTGCTTCCGACAATCACGAAAAAGACATCAGGTAGGAACGCATGTAACTTTATTTGGATAAGTGTTACGAATAACCCAATGAGATCTAGTCTAGGGCTACCATATTTTCGTTGCCCAAATTCCGGACACTCTTTAGCGCATCCTAGCGGGTTTTAAAATGAGGTATGACCACGTGTGACGTCACACTGGCAATGCTTTGCCTATTCATTATATATAGCAGTGGTCGGGAACTTTTTTCGTCTGAAGAGCCGTGTTAGCCCTATATTAACCAATTAACCATTTTAACTCCAAAAGTGCCATGAATGTGAATAAATTGTTACGTCACAGTTGAAAATTCATGACGTCATGCTAGTACAAATTCCAACTCAGTACATGGGATTAATCGCGGGCGCCATATTTTCTATGTAAAAACTGGTAAGCTACTAATCCTGTGGTAGCGCAATTCATCGAAAATAGCTCAGAATTTATAATAATTGATATTAATCTAGTGTAGCTGTGGCACTGACTCCGAAAATTTAAATATTGATCGACTTCTCAATTCGGCGGCGACATAAACATTGCACTACACGCCTACATTTTAACGGCAGTACTAGAAAGCTACTTATCAATGACGAACGTGGATAGCAAAGCGTTGTTTGTAATTTGGATTTGTAATTGGAATGTCACTTCTAAGGCAGTTTATTTCTCGGCGTAGATCAGTAAGACAATGTGTATTTGAAAACTAGATCGTCATATAGGCGTCCACATGTCATGCTATTCTCTTTGATCAACCAACGTGTGGTGCAACAAAAGATTACGCAGCGCGCGATGCCGGCTACATCGAATTCGCGAGGGATATTGGTCGCTGGCGCTACAGCAACATAAATTTGACGATTTTGTAACGGGGTCCAACCGCTTAACCCTGCTGGATACGCCACTGTCTTGACGTCTCAAATACATGTTTATGCTGCCACGAGTATAATTATTCTAACCGTTAAGAAAATTTACGAACAAGTTGCTGCAATATCGATAAAATTACGTACAAAATTGAAAATATGGCAAAGAGCCATATCTCATACCCAATAGAGCCATATATGGCTCGCGAGCCATAGGTTCCCGACCACTGGTATGCAGGATTGAATTTTTTTCCGTGACCCGCCTGGAGAACCACTTGAGAACCACTATCTTTTACTAAAGCATCCAAATGGCCTTATCGACATTAGGAACATACGGTTCACTAAAAATTGCGATAACAATTAGTTTCATTACATCAAATGATAATTAATTTATTTGATTCTGTATTCTAGTTTTTGCGAGGATACTAAAATTTACACCTGGACCCTAAATCGCGCCCAGCGCGAAGAAAATTTTCGAGTACCATAAATCTTCCCCAAAATAGATGTTGTTTATGTTGATTTACGAAAAAATTTCAGCTTCCTTCAAGCCTTCAAAATTCCGGACATTTTGGAATATTTCATCAGCATTTCCTCCTTGACGCAGAGTTTAAGTAATGAAATTCCGACATGTCTGGGAAATTCCGGACGTATGGCAATTGGCAACCCTAGTCTAGTCAAATCAAGACATCACTTCGCGGAGCCGGTGATAGCCTACATATCGTGAAACATGGTTTGGTGTTTAGCAGCGGCAATCGAACAGAGAGTTGAACAGCTCGAAAATTTTCAGATTTTTCAAATTAGATTAGAATTGAAGCTACACATTTTCTGTATCCAAATTAGATTACAATTACTAAATTCGCAAAAACTTGGAAATTGAATTGAATTCCAGGTTAGAAAGAAATACAATAAAAATCAAGTTCAGTTCGTATCAAATCAGACTTCACCCTCATGAGCACGATAACGATAAATGTCTCTACTGGGGGGTTATTACATGCTCTTCGTAAGAACAAAAATCTTCGGTATTTTGAAAATCGCCGAAGATTTTTTATGATCGGTATTCCATGCGATCTTGTCACGAACACGAAGAAAAATATATTCGAGAATCCGCACAATTATATTCGGGAAGCTGCGAACAGTCAATACCATTCGTGTTCGTACGATCGCCATTCGGAAGACTTATTTCGGCATCATGGCTGCCCGTTATTTCTTTGTAAATGATCGCATATCGCACGTTGGAAGAGGTAAAGAACGAGAACATTTTGACTTGAACGAGTGGAGCGAGAACGAAGTCATTACAGAATTTCGAATGAGCAAAGAAGAAATCGATTATTTGTGTTCACTACCTGCATTAAGGAATAGTATGGAACCATTAGGTTATCGTTCGGCAGACCTAACTTTACAACACAAAGTTTTGATATCTCTGAAAACGCTTGGTTCAGGGAGCTTTCAGAATTGCAGTAAAGATTTCTTGAACGTATCGCAGCCAACTGTGAGCAAAGTGTTAGGTGTATTTTGCGATTCAATGCTTTCGATGGCTCCAAATTATATTTATATGCCAAGAAATAACTCGGAAGTCACTGCCGCAAAACGCTGTTTTTATCAAGTAGCGGGTTTTCCTGGCGTAATCGGCTGCGTCGATGGATCTCATATCCCCATAATTGCTCCGCATGATGATGAGTTTGCTTATGTCAATAGAAAAAGATTTCACTCTATTAATATCCAGGGAATCTGTGATGCAAACCTTTTATTTACCGATGTTGTGGCAAAATGGCCTGGATCAAACCATGACTCTTTCATTCTTCAAAATTCAAGGATTTTTGGCGATTTCGAAAGAGGCAAATTCGGGGATTCTTGGCTTCTGGGGGATAGTGGTTACCCGTTAAANAACTGGNTGATGACTCCTATAATCGGCGGAANCACGGAGGCAGAGAAAAAATACAATAGGTTACACCGCAAAACACGTTGCTTGATAGAAAGAGCATTTGGTGTGCTGAAAAGTAGGTGGAGGATATTNGACCACACGGGAGGAAGTATGTGTTANTCTCCTGCGAAAGCTGCAAAGATTACAGTGACATGCTGCTTGCTTCACAACATCTGTCGNAGGANTGGAACGCCACTGCCCAACTGTAATCCGGATATAATTTGNCCCTGGGATGTTCAAGACCACGACGTAACTCTCACTGCAACTCCTACAGCATTGAGGAAAAGGCNGAAAATTTTGGANCTACTGTAAANACTTTGATATTTATTTACTCTCACACANCGAAATTATAATAAACAGGCTGNTGTAATTCTTCCCTGGCTGCTAGGTCCTGAGATGTTTGAGGGTTCATGCTACTCGATATGATCTCGTTGTGTCTTTTGAACTCNAGTAGGAAATTTGACAGAATCGTATTAGTCGCACGGAGTTCCTCGTGGATTTTNTTTATACCATCTTTAATCTCGAGCTCAGCNTTCACAATTTCTTCCCCTTGTTGCTCTCGTCGGCTTAGTTTGACTCTNTTGGATGACGAGNGACCGTCATCGGTAGGAGTGGTNCTTTTTCTCGNCATTGGGGTCACTGGCANCAATGACGTACAGCTATTCAAATTTACTGGAGGAGCCGGTGTTGCAGCAGCTGATGCCAAGTATGCCACATCACAGTTTTGTGTATTCGGGATACCTTCTGTGTAAATAGCACCAATGAAGTTTGCGATTCTGAAATGCAATTCGGAAGGGACGCTTGCTTCATTTTCACCACCCCCAGTCTTAACTAGTTCTCTCTTGTACTCCGCCACCGATTTTTTTGCCAGAGACTTCAAATCGAACCACTTTTTTTTTACTTTTTCTGCCTCCAACTTTGATCCATACCCTGTGGAGTTTATTGTTACAGTAATTTCCTGCCACCTTTCATCAACCATGGCCTTGGTTTTGGAATTAGAGATGGCTCCAGTAAGAAATTTATAGCTCTCTTCCACCTTCTCGACGAGCAGATCGACTTCTTCCATACACCAACGCCTCGGCATGTTGCTGACTTTTTACTACGGTACCGGTACACTGTACCAGGTACATTTAACCATGGATTCTCAGGCATGGCATTATGATGTCACTGTTAGGTTTCACACTTCCAAATCATCACGAACAGAAGCCACGAGTACGAACAAAACATGTAATAGGTATCCCGAAGATAATTATTCTGCTCGGTTGAGCAAGTACCGCACACGAACGCGATCACGAACGCGATTACGAACGCGATCACGAACGCGATCACGAATGAGCATGTAATAGGGTGGGAAAACTACGGCCCGTGACAACATTTTGTGCGGCCCGCGAAGGCATCGAGAAACGTAATAAAAATATAATGTGAAAAATTATTTCATTATAGACGCAAAAGGCCCTTCCTCGAGGCCAACGTATTTTGAAATGTTTCGGTTGCTAAACATCCAAGTTAATCAAAACGCAAATGACTTAGATTGGATCACAGTTATGATTCTAGATTAGAACTCTAACTTTCAGTTCTGTATTAAAAAAAAACGGTCCATGGGTGTTGTGGATTCGTCCTCCATGCGCACTTGCGCAGTTATAGGTGAAAATCAGTCATAACTCCGGTCTCATTTATAATGAGATGTCCAAATTAATACAGAAAGCAAAAAGTTTTGTTTCTGCAATTTGAAACACCATTTGATTCCGACCAGCAGGCACACTTTATGAAATTATGAGGTGCAAAATATATTGACAGAATTAACAAATGTTTGAGACAGCAGTAAATTATGTCGCGTATATGTCGCCCTCACAAAAGTACGCGAAGAGGCAAGTTTAACACGGTGAGCATTTTACTGAAACGTAGTTAAAGGTGATATACTGACTATTATGACGCTGTCGGCATTGTGCGTTCTGCAGTTGACCAAACGCAGAATTAGCATATATCTAAAAGCCGATCGCTGCTTTCACATTCATATTTCCATCCTTCAAGAATTTTCGTCCCTAATTTTGACGATTTCATTGAGGATGGCCACTGATGGCCAGCTCATAAAATCTCGTTAATGTTTCTGACGCATTTGGGTCCATCAACAACTCAATGTTTAAATTGTTTGTGTGTTGTCTCCGTCTCTTCGATTACTACATGGCTACTATATATTCAAATAAAAGCTTATGACGTGGCTTATTATTCCGATTATACTATAATGCGGAACGTGAAGGGATTCAGATGTTGAATGCGGCCCGCGAGCTGAAAAGTTTGCCCACCCCTGCTCTACACTAAGCTTGGCTCGTTTCCCACTGTACAGTTCTCTTGTAACATTTTCAGAAAACCAGAAAGTTATTAGAATAAGTATAGAAATTACCGCCATTTCGCTGTCAAGAGTCGAATCAGACAATTAGAAATATCTATAGTTGTCCAAACCTCACCGAACGCCTGTTCGCATTATACTAAAAAGGCCGATGTTGAACATTCCAGATCATTTTCGCGCAAGAAATCCGATTTCACTTATTTGTTGCGTAACAAGCCGTACGTTTTAATCACTCTGGGATCGGCTGTCAACTGCGCTCTAATCTTCGGATTTAACACCTTCGGTGCGAAGTATATGGAAACGGTTTTTGGGACGACTCCCTTCCAGGCATCCTTAATATACGGTAAGGGGGCTAACGTCAAATTCCAATTGCGAGTTGACGGGTTAGGAAATCTTTAATCGGACCCATCATTTCCGATGATTCTGCATTTCAGGAGCGTGCGTGGTGATTGCAAGTTTAGCCGGTCAATTGACCGGCGGCTACTTGATAAAGCGATTTTCAATGTCGGTGAAGGGGATCATCAAATTCATTATAGCGGGTGGGGCATTTTCGGCCCTTTGCAGCTTTGGATTTTTTATTCACTGCCCTGATCCGTGTAAGTATTTGGGCAAACGATCTTGATTCGTCGCATAAAGTATATACGTACGATAGTGTATTCTAACCTAAAAGCTCTAGCCTAATTCAGTAATCATTATGAATGTGAGCTGTATACTATATTTATCTTCGCCAATCCGTAAATGCTTGCTTGTATTTCGTGAGTTAACTAAGCTTCCGCTGACCATAATTATCTCCGTTTGCATGAAGACATCGCAGGAGCCACTGTTCCTTATATAAATACAACGGACACCAGTTTACTATCGCAATGCAACGTGAATTGTGGATGTTCACCTGATAAATACCAACCCGTTTGCAGCAATGATGTCATATATTTCTCTCCATGTTACGCCGGCTGCACCAAGCAATACAATGATACAGTCAGTTTTGAATTGATGGGAATCATGCCGATAATTTACCATTAGTGTATTCCTTTCAGGTGTACGGCTCTTGTTCCTGTGTGACAGGCGATGGGCTCGCTACATCTATCGGTTGCAATCGAAACGCTTGTAGCAATCTTTATCCATTCGTGATATCCATATTCTTCTGCTTCTTCTCTTCTATATTGACGATATCTCCATCGCTTCAAATTACACTTAGATGCGTCCCGTTCGATAAAAGGATACTGGCTATATCTTTGCAGGTATGCACGTGAGGCTGTGAATGTTTTCCTTAAACGACGTTTATAGCTGTCTTCGTGAACATAACAGCGCATCTTCATTCTTTCGTTGGGGATCGTGCCTGGTCGGTTGTTAGTCGGTGTTGTGATGGATCTATCATGTGTGTCTTGGGGAACGCATTGCGGGCAGAAAGGATCTTGTCGCGCGTATAAGCGCTGGGACATAGCGCGGAACAATACCATTCTGTTGGTAGTGCAAACTGTAAGCATGCAAGAAACTGATGTCTGCTTGCTAGCCAATAGTAAAAGTCCACGTCTGCATAGACGAGGCATCAGCATCCCAGAGAAGTCATGCACGTTGTTTATTATTTATACTGTTTCTACGAACATTTTGAACACACGAAATGCGAATATATAGGCCAGGTGCAAAATGACCGCAGACGTCGAAACGGCGTGAATGCTAAACTACAACGACAAATGTGTTCGATGCAGGCGTGCGCCCAGCCGCCCCTTATTGATTCATACACGCTATAGCTTTAGCAAGTCAAATTTTAGAATAATATTTGTCAATGAGATATTTCAAGGCATCTGATGCATGTTTCCTTGCAAATCATGTCATCAGAACACGTGATATCGTAGTGCACTGCACTCATAATAAAACGATTTCTGGCATGATGCCTTTTATTATCAGCATACATGGCGTTCCGGCATGTTTAAGATGTGGATATATGAGCTCACTGAGCTGTCTACGATATCGCATCTTAAGATATGGCGATTTTAAATTCGTATGATTCGTGTTCAGTCATGCGTGAAGCCGTTACCGATTTGGTTATTAACAGTGTTTATTGAACATGAACACATATTGCAAGCGAATATAAACTGCGTGTCGATAGAATATTACCTAAACTTCATTTTCAGGTGATTTGCGCTGTAATATATAGCCTCGTATACGTGACTTACGAACCCACCCGTCGTAATAATGCTGCTCTGGAACACGTTGACGCAGATGAAGCTCCTCCTGATTCCGTTCAAGGCAACGAGCAGGAAGCAGACAGATCACTGCTTAATTCTTCAAACGAACATACGGAATAGAACGAATTGTACTGCCACTTCGTTTCTATCGTTCGCGCTCAGGCAAGCGACCAGTGTACCGTACAGCTTTACATTGAAGCAAACTACGAGCACCGTATACCGATACCTCAGTCACGAAAATTTGATATTATAAACAATATCTTTCTTCCTATGAGACCCACAAGTCTGCGTCCTAGAAATATTGACACGGAATATCGCGAGATTGCGTATGTACCGTACGATGTTGTACTATCTGTACAAAGTATATGCTTTAGCCGCGTTTCTGCGTCGGGTGTTCGCATCCATTAAATACATTGACTTCGATATTACGTAGGGTTAGCATAGGGTTGCCAATTGCCATACGTCCGGAATTTCCCGGACATGTCCGGAATTTCACTGTTCAAACTAGCGTCCGGGAGGAATTTCTAAAATATGCCAAATGTCCGGAATTTCCCGGACATGTCCGGAATTTCACTGTTCAAACTAGCGTCCGGGAGGAATTTCTAAAATATGCCAAATGTCCGGAATTTTGAAGACTTGACGTAGGCTCATGATTTTTTCGTAAATCAGCATGAAAACAATTTTTTTTTTGGAATATTTGTGCTGATGCATGATATTTTTTTTTCGCGCCGCTCGCGAATTACTATCACATTTATTGATTTTAATATGGAGACTACCATCCTCGCAAAAAACTGCAATAAATATATATAAAAACAACCAGATTCATATAGCAAGCACCCCTCCCCAGAAGTTGCATCGATTACCCTATACTGTGGGCTCAAAATCATTGTTTATTTGGGCGGGAAGGGGCAGAAAACATGCGCTTTCGGTCCCGGTTAAACAACACACAGCCACAAACTCCTGAACCGGATCGTGACCACCTCTGGTCTATGAGCAAAACTTTGCTAGTGTGATGTCATAACTCATTTTGAAATCCACTAGTGGGCGCTAAAGAGTTTCCGGAATTTGGGTTGCAGAAACATGGTAACCCTAGGTTAGCATACGTCCTCTTTGTCTTCTTTTTTTACATTTTCGAAAGGGTCCTCGGAGGACGCTCTTTTGTCCTCTTTTTTGAGAAAATTGGTCAAATTTAGGGCCAAACTCGACTGGGATGCCGTAAATCAGCACCGAAGTAACGCTCTTGATCCCGGCGCGCGAAAGGATCCGATCTGAACGCGATCTGGGAAATCTAGACTCTCTGTTCCTGACTGCAACAAAGCGATGAGCCGCCCATGCCAAACCTTGCTACGCCGCAGCATCTGAGTACCAGGCACAGTCGCAGTAGAAGCGAAAGCACACGCTATCTCTATCTCAGTTCGATCAGGCCGTTGAATCATTTTCAGTTTGCAGTAGGCCTATAGTAACTCCCACAGTCACATCTAGTGAAACAACCAGAAAGAGGTCGCACAAAAGAAAGAGAGACTTGAGAGTTGGGTTGCATTTATGTAGGGTTACCATACGTCCTCTTTCTTGGCATTTTTCAAAGTGTCCTCGGAGGACGCCCAAACGTCCTTCTTTTTGAGAATTTGTCCTCTTTTTCAAAAATGTTGGTTATATGTATGTTAAAATTCATCTGAGACATAGGAAATCAGTATCCAAGTAACGTTACAGCGGGTCTTTCGGGAGTTGAGCCGGATAGTTGACCTTTTTTAGTCAACCGTAAAAACTCACAAGTCTGGAAATTTTTAAAAATTGTTTCAGATTCCCAAAATATGATAACCCATAGAGACCGAGGGGCTCAGAAAACGGATTAGTGCTTCCCCACAAGGTCAAGCCATAGGAGACAGTCTTTCAGCTAGTAACGTGTGTCGCTAGCCCCAATGTCTCATTTTTGCTTTTAATAAATATTACTTCTATTGCGGTAACTATACCCAATTTCCCATAGCTCATATATATGTTAGAGAGCATAGCGTTGTATTGACGTACGGGCCTTTAATACGTGATTGCTCAACTGTGTGGTCCATTTTGTCTCGATATTGAATTCTTGCGGTCTCTACGAAATTTGAATTGTGGCCCTAGACTAGGGTTACCATATTCTGGAAATCTGAAAAGGAGGACACTTTTTCAAAATTTTCAGTCTTGCAATATTGGACGTCCTCCGAGGACACTTTCAAAAACTCTGCATATGCATCATACCATGACTGTATGAGATGCATACGCCGTTGCACGGACAAGGGAGGTGTAGATAAGTAGAGGGCGATTAAATTTTGACAAAAAAAAAACGGAATATTGTTCATCATAAAAATGAAAATTTTGACATTAAAAAACTTTTTCGACAAAATTTTGCATTCCAGTATTTAAACTAGGCATTGTTGCAAATGTTGGAGTTAGGGTACTTTTCTACATTTTTGGTTGAAACTGGCTGTACTCGTCAGTCGTGGAGCATTTCCAGTGTCCACATAAAAGTCAAAATACAAGCAATTTCTACCGAATGAATACTAGTCAGCCTTCACCATTTATCGGACCACGACCTGACATATCATCGATCTCTCTTTCAGTCACTTGCCACCTGATTTTGTCGCTTGTCATGTTATATAATCTTCTTTTACTTTCATTGAGTGTGCAAGCATGCCTCTTCTTTACATCGCCTAGCCCCAGGTGGGTGCCTGATCTCAAGGACTACTCCAAGTCGTTTCGACAGCTCCGTATCTTTTCATTGTATTGCAGTTTTGTGGTGTTTTGAAATGATGAAAATATTAATAGACTGATACTGTCTCCCCTCACGAAGTAGCTTTTCAAGAATAAGAAAGTCGTTCAACAGAAGCAGATGTTTGCTGGCAGCATTGAAGTTCAGCGTATACGGCAGGAGTGCTAGTATAACACCGCACCTGTTGCTTACCGAAAACGTTGTCAACGTCGCACGTTTTAAACCGCAACATAACTGAGAGTTTTGTGAACATGAACATCTCGCGATGGCCCCGTGGATATACTCAGATATCGCAGATATCGCAGATATCACTACTGTGGATATACTCAGATATCGCAGATATCATTGTGGATATACTCAGATATCGCAGATATCACCAAAAACCGCAGACATCGAGGTCATATAAAGGTCACGCTTCGTTTAGAGCGCAGATATCACGTCTTAAGCATGTCTAGGTCGATTGAGTGCGCGATATCAGGTCCGGACCATGCCTGGGGGAATTTTGTGCGCAGATATCAGCTCTGGAGCATGTGCGGATACAAATAGTGCGCAGATATCAGGTCTGGACCATACCTGGGCTCTTTTGGTGCGCAGATATCAGCTCTGGAGCATGTCCGAATACAAATAGTGCGCAGATATCAGGTCTGGACCATACTTGGATTCTTTTGGTGCGCAGATATCAGCTCCGGATCATGTCCGAATACAAATAGTGCGCAGATATCAGGCCTGGACCATATCTGGATTCTTTTGGTGCGCAGATATCAGCTGCGGAGCATGTCCGAATACAAATAGTGC